>JACGDI010000734.1:488725-509506 GCA_014898725.1 Jacaranda copaia
ATTTTGTAGGCCTTATTCTCATTTTAAAGTATGATGGCTGTTAAAGAAGAAATCCGAATTTTAAGGCCGTGGTTCATTTTCATTTATGGGAAGAAACACTATAATGGGGCAATTCAAACTCACGCAGTTAATGTTTAAGGAAGGCCATGTCTGGCCATAGTATATTGCCTTCTGCCCAACTTCATTTCTAATTGCCAATCTTTTGATCATTCTGCTGATATTTTTCCAATATTGAACTGTGTGCAGATGTAAAGGCCCAGGTTGCAACCGTTGAACAAGTTAGTACTGAAGCAGCACAGAAAGTAGAAGCTCCAGTTGTTGTTGTCACTGGAGCTTCCAGGGGAATTGGCAAGGCAATTGCTTTGGCTTTAGGGAAATCTGGTTGCAAGGTTGGGTTTTTTGCCTTACAATGAAAGTTCATCATAAGATTGCCAGTCTCTTTTCTTTTTTTAATTTTATATGCATCATATTGGCTTTAAATTTTCTGCTGCTCTTTTTAGCTTTCCTCATGCCTTGTAATGAGTGAATGAATGAACATCGCTATCGTTGACAACACCATATTGTCACTTTCAACTATAATTAAGTCAGTGGACATGGACCCTTTTTTGTTGCAATAGTATGTAGTAATTGCAATTGATGGCATTTGTATAATGAGGTTTCTCTTCACTTTTACTCAAGCTGATTATGGAGTAACTGCTGCAGGTTCTGGTTAATTACGCAAGGTCATCAAAGGAGGCAGAAGAAGTCTGCAAAGAGGTGAATAATGCCATTTACATAGATTAATGAGAGAAATATCGGAACTATGCTTAAATATAAATTTCTGTATTCTGGTGCATGTCTTTTTCTGAAATTCTTTTTGGCTCTTAGAAATATGCCGATATTTCAGTTATTGGTATGTGTATTGCTTGGTTTTCACTATTCACTGTCTTAGAGATTGTGTTGAAAATACAATTTTTCAAATTGGTCCAACTTATTTTTTCATTGTTGCAATTCCATGAGGACTTGTGTTTCCATCCCTCTCCCACTTGTGTGGTATGCATGCACTTGGGCCCAACACCTGCTGGTGTGGCTAATCAATAAAGTCTACCGTATAATTAAGTTAAAGTTGAAAGGACAGACTCTTTTTTTTGCCACTTCTTGCAGATAAAGGCATCAGGTGGACAGGCTCTTAGTTTTGGTGGAGATGTTTCAAAAGAAGCAGATGTGGAGTCAATGATTAAAACTGTGAGAGAATCTCTAATTCTGTTAATTTTTACTTTATGCAGTACAGATCATTGCCTGAGTCATATGTTATTGAGATGTGCAGGCAATTGACGCGTGGGGAACAATAGATATTATGATCAATAATGCAGGTAGTCAAAAGTTTGACTTGTTGGATTGTAAATGTAGTTTTTGGTTTCTATTCTTTTAAAACTTTTGCAATGATATCAGGTATTACAAGAGATGGTTTGTTGATGAGAATGAAGACATCTCAATGGCAGGAGGTCATTGATCTAAACCTTACTGGAGTTTTCCTATGCACACAGGTCAATTTCTCAAAGCTTCCATATGCAGATACAAAATGCCTAAGTTAATTTAAATTAACTCCAAAATAAATTCTCTACAGGCAGCTGCCAAAATAATGATGAAGAAGAAAAAGGTACCTATACTTCACATGTCTTTGATCTACTTCACTTAGTTTGCTAGTTGGTCTTGGTCACTGTTCAAGAATGCATCTTGTTGTTTCCATGTGTTCATGCTTATGTGGGTTGGTTTTTCTATTTTCTTTCTTCCATTTTTTTTCCTTGTGGTATGTTCCTTCCTCTGGGGGACTGGAAGAAATACGATTGCTTGCAAGTTAGTTCTAAACTTCAACTTTTTTATCTTTTATTTAAGTGATCCAACTAAGAAGTAGGACGGGATTGTGTGGAAGTTGAATCTTAGAATCCACTTTAAAAAGAAGACAAAGATGTCACGTTAGAGTTTTTTCCAGACTATTTGATTTCTTTGCTTTCGTCTTAGATAAATGCAAAATTGGCTATTAAAACTGCAGGGAAGGATAATAAATATTGCATCTGTTGTCGGTCTCGTGGGCAATGTTGGCCAAGCCAACTACAGTGCTGCAAAAGCAGGGGTAATTGGATTCACAAAGTCAGTTGCCAAGGAATATGCAAGCAGAAACATCACTGTGAGTTTGCAGGAATTATGTTTCTTATTTAGTGGTGCAATTGTTGTTAAACCTTGCACTTGCACATATAAATTTCAAACTTAAATAGAAGTTTCTGCTGACAGGTGAACGCTGTTGCTCCTGGATTCATTGCATCTGATATGACTGCTAAGCTTGGGGCAGATTTTGAGAAAAAGATACTGGAAGCCATCCCGTTGGGTTAGTTATTTCTCTTTCGATCATAATCAACTTATCCATTTCCTTGTCTCTATCTTTGCGATGCATGAAAAGATGCAACGGCTTCTACTACGTTGGTATTTGAATGTTCTTTCTCATTGTTGAGTTTCTCCATTTCCATCTTAAGTCCTGACCACTTGATATTTCCAGCATGACAAAGAAGTTTTTCTTCTCTTTGCACAAGTTCAAGATGAACTGAACATTAAGTTGCATGATTTAATTTATGCGTGCTGCTAAATTTTGCTCATTGGGTCCTTTTTACCTGGAACAAAACTTTCTTAATTACATTTGACTATTCAATCTTGTGGAAATGTTTTATTACGATAATAACTGTATTGCCGTATTTACATTCAGGAAGGTATGGCCAACCAGAAGAAGTTGCTGGATTGGTGGAATTCTTGGCCCTTAATCCGGCTGCCGGTTACATCACTGGACAGGTCTATAACATATTTACTTTTGCCTTTTATATTAGTGTCACCTAACACAAGAAGCTATACTCCTTGAGTTCTTAACTTCAAAGTTTTGCCTCATATGCATAGCCACCACCTTGTGCATTTCATATTGTTCTATGCTGTTCGTCTGTGTTTCATGATTAGAGTTTTCTGTTGCACTCATTTATCTTTCCTTAATCTCCACAGGTATATCCCATTGATGGAGGTGTGGTCATGTAAGAGGATTCTAGCAAACAATCCTGCATTTGCAACCAACTCCACTTGCTTGGATCAAGTTTTTGCATGAGATAGTTTTGCAAGTCTTTTTTTTAGCTCTAATAGAATGTTTATAGTTGGTACACAAATGGCCGTCGGAAGGTCAATGAATGTTATGTTTTTCCCCAGATACTCCATTGATTTTTTACTGGAAAATCTCGTTGTGATTTTGTTCAATTTGACGATTTCTACTATCAGTTGATGGTTCAGTGATTAATCTTGTACTGGAGTGTGATTCAATTGGTTTTATTGGCTTTCAATTCACCAAAAAGTTCAGACTTTCAGACTTTCACTAACCGGACACTGCCCCGAAGACTGAGAACATTTAAAAATTAACAGATTCTAACGGTTAAATATATAGATGAAGGTAACCAAAGATATAATTTAGCTGAAACAATGTTGAAAATACATGCCTATTAAGAACATGCACAGAGAGAAGGGGAAAACAAAAATCTCACCTACAACTTGCTAATCCTCAAATTACCATCCAAACAAAAGCAAAATCTTTGATAAGTTGTCATTGAAGAAAATTTTCCACTGCGAATTTGGGTCATGTTTCAATCTTAATGTGGCTCATAAATTTGTTAGAGAGTACTTCACGAGCTGTCAAAGTATGCTCGGTCAATCGTCAATCTCCAATCCAATTCCCAACCTTAAGTACAAAATCTCATAATCCGTCCTCCTTTTTCCACTCCACTGGCTTCTACATATTTGCTCTTGATTGGTATGTTTGTATCCATCTATCCTCGTACAATCCTTACTTGATAGCTCCGTTCTAGGCTTCTTTCTAAATGACTCTTCCTAGACTAATTAAAAAGATCAAAACTAATTAACTAGATGCAAGTTCCTCTTCGAGCATATTACTCTATTTGTTTCTCAACCTACGGAGTGCTAATTGTTTGTTCTCCCTTGTCCACCACTTGGCCAAAAAGTAGATCCCATTCCATACACTGCACCGAATTCACGAAACTGACAGTTACTTTCAACCCTGGATTGATCCTGGCATGGGGCAGTAGCCTTTCTTGGCATCCTTGTTCTGGCTGAGATTACGACTACAAATCAGAACAAAAATGTCACCCTGGATTACCAATTTTTATACATAATCTACTGTAGAAAGAGGGATTATTGGACCAGTTTTTGTGTGTACAACAAAGGATTATTTTTCCTTGTACCAGGGGTTTAGGTAACTGATAAATTCCTTGGTGGGCTTTGATTTCTCCAGACTTTTGCATCAGTGAAAATAAATTACTATTACTATATCAAGCAAAAATTGATAATATTAGCCATTAGTCAAAGAAAGTACCTGTACAAAGGAATACTGGGGGAAAAAAGAAGCCTTCAAACTACTGACTACAGTTATTCTGTTCAAGGAGAAACTTAAAACTAGGAATTTTAGTAGTAGATCAATGAGAACTTGCAAGAATGCCACAAAAAAACATCAGCACGACTAATCTCCCTCCTTATTAACATCTTTATGTTTTTGTGTCTTCTCCTTCATCTTGACCTGAGACAAAATCATTGGTAGAATTTATATGTCTTGGCTGACAAAATGATGTTCCTTAGTCCTCCAATGGGTGCCAAAAGCATCAACACAACCCCAATAACAATGAAGATCTGAAATTCAAGAATTTGAACCAATATCAGCATCATAAAACAAATCATCCCAGTCTTTAAGGTTTTTCTGTTAAAAACTTACCCAATTGATCCACCAGGAGAAGCTAAACCTTTTGGGTTTTCGGACAATGAGCCAGATGATGCAAGGAAGCTTAAAAAGAGAAAAGAAAGGAAGAAAAACTTTAGTTTAATAATTTGAATGAGTTGACATTTTTGGGAAACAAGAAAGCATGAAAAGGACAATATAAATTGACTTACATAGTATGTTGTTGGTGCCAAAGCAAATCCTCCAAAGAATCCAAGTAAACCCCCAAAGAAAGGGAATGTCATGCCAATGAACATAGTTACTCCTGGGTAAAACAAATCATGTTCATTCAAGAAAACTTAGTACTTCGCAAGAAAAGGGAACTTAGGCAGTCAATTCTATTAGCTTTAGATGCTCTTTTTCAACTGGCATTTTGTCTTATATTCCTACAGCAATTCCAATTTGTATTACATAATCTTTGTTGGTTCAGTTCTCCACGTTAACGATAGAAAAAAATGCCCTTTTTTAATCTCATGCAGTGGAATAGAAGATGAAACACAAAATGAAAAAAGGATCCTAAATGAAAAGTATATCTTCTTACCGACATATAAGGTCCGAGTTATGAAACGAAGGGTGAACGAAGGCTTAAACTCCATTTTCTTAACCAAGAAAGTCTCCAGCATATCAAAAACAGGCATGGCATACACCTAAAAAATAACATTAATCGATGAAACTTAGAACATATATTCATGTTCAATATCATTAAAATTGAAATAAAAGAAACTTATGGAAAATGCGACCTGGTAGCTTCCAATAACATGTATCAAGACAAACATGTTAGCAGCTGCAATAAGCCAGCTAGGTTTTTCAAGTGTCAGCAAAATGTTGTCATCCACAGAGTTCCCAAATACGTAATAACCTACGAATGCAACAGGAAAATAACAGAGAGCCACAATGATATAAGCAAATATAACACCCTTCCACATGGGTTTCTTCGATGGTTTCTCAGGAGTCGAAGGAATCGTTGCCTGAATTTCCAACACCACATTATGGCCAGCATAGGCAAAAGCCACATCTCCCATGGCATTAAAGAAGTTCAAAATGTTAGCCGATTTGCTAGAGCCCCTCAACCCATAGCTCACATCTGGGGGAGCTCCTTTTGTGAGTGAAGCTATCCAAGCAATAGTAGAATAGCTTCAAAAAAGAAAAAAAGAATGAAAACTTGTTACAAAGCGAATAACCATGACAAAGAAGTGAATCATTGTACTGCATACGTTAAAGACATCACAGCTGCAGCAAGGGAGACAACAGAAATGGAGTTGAAGTTGGGGAGATGGGACAGCACAAAATGGACAGACGCGAAAATAAGGATGAAATAAGTTAGCCTTATTTCCTTGCAATCTGGACAAACAGTTTCATGGAACTTCTTCAAGGATTTTCCTCCAGTGACCATGTAGATGATGCATGTACTAACTTCCACGACGATTTGTTGGGGTACCACAATGTAAAGCCCAAGTTTCTCCCCAAACGCATATTGTCCCAACTCATGGTACCTATCGAACCTCTTCCCAGGAACCATCTCATGCATTTCCACCATTTGCCACAGCGTGTAGAGAGTGATGATCCATGATAGTATCATGAGAGTCACACCAGGTCCCCTGCGAAAGCAATATGATGAAGAAAAATATAGAGAGTTTGATGAAGTAATGACATAGGAAACGAATAAAATAAGGATACAAAAAATCAACGTACCATCCCATGTTCGACATGGCATACGGGAGGCTGAGGACGCCTGCTCCAACCATGGCGGTCACATTGTGGAAAGTCGAATACCACCATTTCGCTGTTCGGGAGGAAGTGATTGGGAGCCAATCGTCGATGGCCTTCTTGTTATCAGGTTCAACCGGAGGACCCATGTTCAAATACTTTCTAAATGATATAAGACAAAAAAAAATAGAGAATTTTAAGTTTGATATCAAGAATTAATTATTACTACCAAACTATACATGTATGTATATATATAGATGGATGAACAATTTTCTTGGTCAAGGGAGGGAGATATATATCAACTGGAATTCTAGCTGGTCACAACTTTTCAGATTCTGTATAATCTAGTCCTCATTTATTCTAACCACATTCATCTTATCACGAGTACAGTTATGTATGACTTGGTCTAAACTGAAACTGAAGTACTTAATTTGGGATAATGTTTTCCGGGGAAGTAGTTATGTGTCAAAGATTCTGTATCATCAAGTTAAATCCAGCGGATATATTGGATATCTACAGAAGATAAACCCCAACAAACAATGTTTAGTTACCTAAAAAGAAGATCTATACGCCCACTTTTACCTATTCAAAAGGAGGATAATTATAGATAAACATTAAACCCACACTTCACATGCAATAACAACCACCAAGGAAGACTTATATAAGTATTTGAGCATTATCTTAATGTATGGATGGCTTTTAAATTATTATTTTGCTTTGTCTCAATTTATTTTGCTTCATTTTCTTTTATATCAAATTTATTTGCATCCGTTTAAAGTAGATATTATCCGTATTCGATTAGTGGATATTTGATTGCAAATGGATACGAATATGGTAAATGAGTATTCGATTCGTTTGATATCCGCTCCAAATATATATTTATTAAATAATATATTATTTATATTTTTCAATAAAAATTTTATAATCCATATATGTATATGTACAAATTATAATTGAAGAATTGGGAAAAAGAAAAAATTTTAAAAATTATTGTAATATAGAGAAAAACTTGAAGAATAAAGTTTATCAACATGATTATTGTTGGTTAACTTTATAATTCATATACTTAAATATGATTATTATTATTTTATTATTAAGTATTAATAATCAATTATAAAGTCATTATTAACTAGAAATTATGCTATTTGTTTGATTTTTTTTAATTAAATTATATAATTCCTTCTATTAACTAAGATATGTATTTGTAATAGCTAGGTTCTTAAATTTACGTATTTGGATATTCATAATAGATATTTAAATAATTATTATCGAATATATATATAAAAAATAATTCAAATACATATAAGTTTAATAAAATATGAATGCATTTTGAATAATTATAATCGAATATGGATATATCCGAATTCGACCGATATCTGACGGATATGAATTCAGATATCATTTTTAGATATTTATCAAATCCGTGTCTGTATCCAAATATTCAAAAAGTTAAATGGATACGAATATAAAAAATAATCCGATTTATTTAATATCCATTTACACCCCTACTCTTATGAATCTGTGCTTGCAATTTTACAAAGCGTCTAAACATAGTTTACTCACATTGATCAATCAAGAGATCTAACCCCATCTAAAATCATTAATAAAATTATAACACATATATATACTATCCTACCAAAATAATAAAATTAGAAAAATTATTACAAACTATTCATCTCAAAACTTGAAAAAACATAGAAGAAAATCAGCGTAATTTGCAATAATTTAAATGGGATAAACTAAAATGTTCAATCACCTATCGATATTGACATATTTTACTTTGTCCACTTTGAATCTTTTATTCGATTGTATTATTTTACTCTAGAGACAAAACTCATTCAAAGTGATCCCAACCCATACCAAATTATAAGATAACCATACTTATTTTTATCCTTCCCCTTAATTCACCAAATCTACCTAAAGAAATATACAACCAAAAATAAATAACCAAAGAAAAATAAATTCCAAGAATTTTCTTTTTCTTTTTTGCCTTAATAACAGTAATCAACCGTTTGCTCCGCCTGCTGAACTCTCGAGGAAAAGAAAATATATTGCTCCTTATCTTCTTTTTTTTTCTTCTTAATATCATATATCGCTCCTTATCTATCTTATGAAAGGTTAACCAATATTATATATATATATATATATATACATATGTATGTCCATAGGCAAAGCACACAAGTTAATTATGTCCGTATGTATGTCGATTTGTCAATGGATAACAGTGCGTAAGGACAATAAATGTCTCAAGGGGAACATTTGTAAGCAGTTCAACAACATAGGAAGTACACAATGACATATTATTCTGTCACATGGAATTCTGAGTTCCAAGACATCATAACCATAAACAGTAAAAACTTATGTATGGTCCATCTGAGGTCGACTCAAGTCCAAGGTTTCATAATTACACGACCAAACGTTGTTGATTCTGACATTGTTGTTGCGAGTTGATGGGGTTATTGATTCGTAGGCCTTGAGCGCTGAAGCAGAAGTATTTGTTGAACAACCTCAAGTTGAAAGAACCGTGCTTGTGCTTCATCTTGATATTATCAAGATTTGGAGATTGGTTTGAGCTGGAGGGTCCTGCGCTAACGCTGCCAAGATATGTACTCTTTCTTTTGTCAACGGATATAGGAGATGACCAGGAAGACTCAGAGAGGGCGCTGCAAGGGGATCCAAGGTTCGATTTTGGCAGCACTTGTCCAGAACTATGTGTATAACCTGCGGCAAATTTCCTCTTGGTAGATGAACTAGGAAGATTCCCCTGTAATGACAGTATTCTTTTGTTGCTTGGAAGAGAGGATGCTCTAGAAAACTGCTCCCTGAGTGGAACCGGGCTGTTTTTGGAACTTGAACACGTTAGATATGATTTAACAGAATAGTTATCTTCCAAGTCGGAATTATCTGAACTTCTCTCTTTCTTCCCTGGCCAACGAAGAAGCATCTTGAGCCGCTGGGTAGCAGCGTTCATAGAAGCTAACTTCTTGTGCTTGGATGAGTTAGATTCAACAGTTGCACTTATGGCTTCAATTTCACCAGAGTAACTAATCTCTCTGCTCGTGAAATCACAACTAGGACGAAACGTATCTTCTTCGATTCCAGTGTTTAAGAATATTTCCCCATCAGGGATTCTGAAAGAAGTCCCCGGACTACCTCCAACCCCATGCATTCTCCGATGGGAAGCCAGAGCATTTCTTGCCGTTTGATCCTGAGAGTTGGAAACTCCTCCGGCTGAAATCAGCCGCTTGATCAAAATATCAGAAGACACCGATCTTGGTCGTTGCTTGAGGAGATCTAGAGGAGTATTTCCTTCAGCATCACGAATATTCAAATCTATAAAGCGAGCTGACATGAGCAGCTCCACAACATCAGATTGAATCTTCTCCATTACAGCCATGTGAAGTGCAGTTCTGCCATCATTGTTTTGAACATTTATAGTTTCTTCAATATTTATAAGCTTCCTACCAACCAATTGTCTCATGAGCTCTATCTGTCGGTCCAGCCGTCTGAAACTTAGGGCATTGAAACCAGCAACTGCCATGTGGAGAATAGTATCTCCATGGTTGTTTGTTGATGAGGCCGAAGAGGGAGATGCAGATACAAGAATCTCCACGACAGATAGGTGGCCCCGGTATGCAGCAACAATTAAGGCTGTGTTGCCTTGATTGTCCACGGAACTGATGATGTCGTAAGATGATATTAAGTTTTTAACTACCTGCATTTTGATGAAAACAGATATTAAATCCAATAAAAGAGATTGAAATAAATCTCATCATGGAGGACAAACAAAGATACACTCTGGCAAGAACATGTTGAGGCCCTCACATCTATAGCAGTTAAACAACGAGGAGAAAATGGACCTAAATCAAATTTAACACATGATTCAACTCTATTGACAACAAACTGTGGATGTTTTCTGGTTTACACCCCTTATCTCAAGTTTTGGATCGAATTACTCCATTGACACAAATAATTCATGAGAGAAAATTGAGTTGTTAGGGTCGATTATCAGGAACTGCTGGTTTTCAAATACGAGATATCTATCCTATGTAAGGATTGAGTTTTAACTTCTAAAGTAGTTAGAGGTCACTATTCTATTACCAGGCAAACAATCCTTATTTGGTTCATGCCCAAAATCATGCTAATAACAAATGCATAAACAAAGCCAGCAACCCACCTCAACCTGCCCTCTGCCTGAGGCAGTATGCAGAACTGTGCATCCCTGAGCATCCCTATAAGCCAAAACATCAGAGTCATTCCCCAAAAGCTCTCTCAACATCTCCATATTGCCGCCTCTGGCTGCGGCATGGACTGCCCTGTTCATCATTTCCCACCTGAAAACTGACGAAATCTCCTGCTGTCCCCTTGGAGACACAGAACAATCAAACAGCAGCCTGAAAACCTCACAATTCTTGCTCCTAGCTGCAGCATAGAATATATCAGTAACCCCATATTCCCCTTCTCCAAATACCAAAAGTGGGTCCCTGTCCAATAACTCCTTCACAAACATCAAATCCCCTGCGGATGCAGCAGTGTACAAGAGCCAACCACCATAGCCAGCCCTGATCAAAGAATTGTATCCTTTCTTAGTTTCACATTCTTGGAGGAGCTTTTGGGCCACTTGGGACCTGCATTTGGCGACATCATTAAGCTTTTCCTCCTCGTCATCCCACACGGTCTCCAGCCGTCGGATTCTACGGAGAGAGGTTAGTTTGATGAGAAGATTTGAGTCAATGTGAAGAAGCTGTCTCACTAAATCATAATGCCCATTTGCAGCTGCCCAGTCTATTGGAGAAGCAAACCACCATTGGTCTCCGGTGCTTTCCCATCTCAAAGGGAGGTATGTGGGAGGCATTCAAACAATTAAGGATTAAAACAAAAAAAAAAAAAGAAACAAAGAAAGAAAAACAGAGAATCACTCTCTACACAACAAAATCCGCAACAAGAATGAAAGCCCTTCTTACAAGAAATACTTGTGTGCTAGAAAAAAATTTCAGTGCCCTAAAGAAAGTGCATATGATGATTGTTTTGGTGGGATCAGCCAATACTGCTCCGAAAGTGAGGAATTTAACGCACAAAGAAGTTAGGAACTAAGGGATCAAGATTGCAGGAGTCCAAAGAAATGTATTCTAGGAAGCTAACCCCACAGAAAAGTCAGGGATCAAGATTGGAGGAGTCCAAGGATATGTCTTTTCAAATGCCAAAAAGTTAGAAATTATGGGATCAAGTTTGGAAAACTCCAAAGATATGTTATTTAAGAAGCTAATCCCACAGGAAAATTCATCAAGAAAACAACAGATTCTGCAACATGAACAAGTGAAGAGGAGAAAACAGACAGTCACCGCCAATTGCGGCAGAACCTGTGATCTATGAACAACTTTTATGCAACTAATGACTATTTCCAGATGACAATAAATGGAAAAACACCACTTGTCTGACAATTATTCATGGGTTTTCTTTCTTTTTCCTTTTGGAGGGTGGCAACCGTAAATAACTGCTCCAAACTTGTATTCCCAAAATTCCCACGCAGACTAAAAGGTGTTGGACCACTTCAATTTACTGGGGAACTGTGATGTCTAAGAAAGTGCCAGAATTACTGTATTAGAGTTGTTTTCTGCAGCTTTTTTCTTTCTCGGGCTCCGCGTCAAAATTTTCTGGGCCTGGATCGGGGCATTCTTGGGTCAATAATGCCGCATACGGACATGTTTTGATATATAATATATTATGCTGACAGAGAATAAGATTATGGGAACTGGCGTGGCCGAACAATAATAATACCGTATAGATTAGAATTCACCGACAGCATATGAAATAATTTTATTCTTTTTCAAGAGAGTGAACCATCTTCCTCCTCATTTCGTGTTTCTGTAGTTTGTTGATTACGTCAAAGGAGTGACTATTAAGGATTGTGGCTGGGATTGCAATTGTAATAGACCAAGAAACGTCAATCGTTTTTATCCATTGACATTTTAGCCTTCTCATTTTATTAATAGCTTGAAAATATGAAAGTTCTTATCATGCCAATGTGACATATTCTTATTATTTAACATATATATTTAAAAAAATTAGAAATAATTGATAAGACATATGAGATAAAAATATCTTAAGGAAAGAGAGATAAAAATTATATACTATTTCAAAATTTTCCATTGCTGAAATCCAAAATAAAACTTAATATCATTATATGTAGTAGCTATGTATATAAATATATATCTATTATTAATAAAGAATTAGTGAATTTATCTTTTTACCTTCATAATTACATTTTGTACTCATTCAATCTATGTAACATTATTGCCAATGATATAACTCTGTGCTGGCAATGGACAAGAAGTATTGCTTCAACTGGTAATGGAAACAAATGAATAAAGAGGCAAAGAGAAACTGTTTTCTTTGGAAGCTAATCATTTGGTCCGAGAATCCCATAAAGTTATGTCTGAATAATTCATTAATCTTTCAACAACTCCAGCAATAGAAACTTACCGCCAAACGTTCCATATGAAGTTGATATTTCAGCTTTGCCCTTGGATTTTCTGCATGATCGTGATATATGCTCTACTTTGTTTGTGCTTTCTTTCTTTCTTTTATTTTTGCCTTTCGGCTTCTCTAATGAAAATCAATCCCATTAACAATTATTGTAGATTTGTAATCAAATATTGAGTCATTGAAAAATCAGTAATCTGACTGGGTTTTGGTCTGATTGCTTACAGGATGAGTTACTGTTCTAACCCTGTGTTTGATTTTCTCTGTTGAGTCATTTAAAATCTGACTGGGTTTTGGTCTGATTGCCTACAGGATGGGTTACTGTCCTAACCCTACGTTTGATTTTCACTATTGAGTCATTGAAAATCAATAAACCCATAGTGCAGCCTTGTAGCACATATCAAACATGGCTTAAAGAAAGAAGAACATTAAAAGAAGTTAAATCTTGGTTCTCCTTTTGCTTTAATCTTAATTTTCGACAAAGAAAGCATGAGAGATGATCACAGAGTGTATTTTTCCTTTGAATTGATAAACAGCACCAAGATCCACTTTTTGAGAGTACCTTTATCCCTGCCACCTCTACTGCTCCAGCTCCTACTTAAATCCAGCAATGTGAATTGGTGGGAAATCATGGATGCCCATGAAAGTACATATTCAAACTGCGTACTTCCAATTTACTGCATGATATCATGAAGGGTGATCGATAGAACAGGCTTTATAAAATGTATAATCAGGACATCTTTTGAGTTTAAAACTTCTACTTAGTCTGTCTCTGTACTGTCATCACTGTAAGAAATAAAGATTCACGTAAAACTGTATTCAACAGCAGGTGGCAAGGTTTGACATGCTCATATGCAAAAGGAAAAGATGAAGGGATAATTACCTGCATTCTTCATCACTCAGGATTTCATTTTCTTCATGAAGTCTTCAATCATTTCAGCTGCATCGTACATATTCTTCTGTCTGGTTTCTTGCAAAAGCAATGAACATGTCACATATCTAGGTTTTATGCCTTGACCTATCATATCCCTGAAAAACTGGTATGCCTGCTCGCTTTTATCTGCTCTGCATAGGCCGTGGATCAAAAGATTGTAAGTTGCCAAGTCAAGCGATAAATGGTGCTTCTTAACCATGTCACCTAACAAAGAAAAGCATTTATCAGTCTTCCCAGCTTGAAAATACAACTTGAGCAACGGATAGAACGATTGAACGTCTGGTTTACAATACGGTGAATCTTCTAAGTTCCGAAGATATTGCAGCGCCATTTGTTCTTGCCTGCGATGGCAAAACAAAGCGATCATTGAATTGTAAGTCGATGTATTTGGGTTAATTCTATTCTGGGGCATTTCTTTTGTAAAAATGTACACAGCCTCCTCAACACGGCCAGCCCTGCCTAGTGTATGAATCAAGGCATTGTAAAACAGTGTATCAGGTTTACAGCCGACCAATTTTATCCTCTCAGCTATCTGTAAGGCTTCATTAAAGTCACCTGACTTAGTCAAAGAATGCATAATAGTTGTGAAAGTGACAACATTAGGAGGACATCCTTGTGCGTCCATTTCATCAAGCAGTTCATAGACCCTGCAGAAGTTGCTTTGGAAGCAATAGAATTGGATCATTGTCGAGTAGCTTATGACACACGGGAGAAAACCGTGTCCCCTCATTTCTTGAATTGTCCACTGTGCCTCCTCAACCCTGTTTATTTTGCACCAACCATGAATAAAAATGTTGAAAGTGTGAGCACTCGGTGGAATTTGTGACTTCAGCTCCAAGAATAATTCACGTGCCTGGTTGACTTTCTTCTCTTTGCAAAGGGTGTCAAGTAACAAGTTCATTGATTCTGTATTCTTCTCCAAACCAAAGTTCTCTAGCTCGTCAAATGTTTTTACAGCATCTCTCCAATCTCCGGCACCAGCAAATCTCCTCATAACCTTTGCTATGGTATTAAGCGAGACAAGATGGTTCCCGCGCATTTCCTCAAGTATTGCCCTCATTCTTTCCATTTGCTTTGTCTTTCCCAATATGTCCACCAATTTATCATACAATTCTGGCAAGGGTTTGTAGCCTGAATGTGTTTCCACCCATCTGAAAACACCCAATGCACACTTCCAATCATCTTGAAAACGATGAAGCAACCTAGCAACCAAGCTGTGAGTGATTTGTATACTGTTGAATCCAAAGTCACGCACAAGAAACTGAAAAACTTCATGTTCATTGTTTGCTGCAAGAACTTTGCCAATGACAACATCAGCATCATGGTTTCTTTGAAAATCTAAGCATTTTTCTGCTTGATCAGAAGTAACATTGCTTGTGAAGGAGCAACACTCCGCAGAAATATGGTGCGAAGTTGAAAAATAGTGGAAGTTGTAAGCTTTAGCAAGCCTTCTGGCATGCAAAATCATGAAGGAGCCACCAGCTAATGAGACGGTTTTTAAATCCTGCAATTTTTTCCGAGCAAAAGTAATTTAAACTTTTAACAATCCATTGTAATTGTGTAATATTATGCGCACAATCAACACCAAATAAGCTGAAATATGAAAACATTAGCTTGAGCTTCAAGTTCATCCATGATGCTTGACAAAAAACTGTTATATTCGGCAACTCAATTTTCATCCTCTGTCACATGTCCCAGAATTCTATAATTAAATACACATCAATCCTGAAGTGAATCCTGAAAAATTCAGCATCCATTCACTCAGAATTTAGCCCCAATCTTCACTTACTCACGTGCAAAGATTGATTTTTTTGACAAGCACTTTCCGAATGCTTCCCGCAAAAGGTTAAACCAATTTCACTGGTCCCTTTAACAAGATTCATCAAAATGGTAAAAAGAAAAACCGATGCTGTGTAAATATTATTACTTTAATATCTAATCCCACAAAAATTTCAGGTCACAAGACCAAACATAACACTACTAAAGTTCCAAACTTTCTCAGCCGAGGGAAAATTATTCAAACGCATAAACACAAGTGAACAGCTGAAAATCAGCAAGCAACCGCAAGAAACGCAGAATAAAAAATCCGTAGCTATAAGCAACAATTCGGCAAAAAGCATGCAACTGGGAGCAAATGATTGCCCAATAAAAAAAAAAGGAAAAAGGAAAAGAAAAGAACATTGACAATAATAAAATAGCGTGTGCGTGCGTTCTTGCGTGTGTCTGAAGCAGAAATTAAGACCGCACCTGTAAGAAACGACGAGTTGAAGATCTTGAAGTCGGAAAGCAAATGTGAAGAAGGGGAGGATTTGTAAAATGTTTTATATATGGTAAATTGCACTCAAGTCCTTCAATTTTAAAAAAATCTCAATTTCATCCATACATTATACATACCAAAAAAGAAATAAAATGAAATTAAGATTGGTCTATTTGGTAAAAGAAATATATGATTTGGACCTAATTTGACACAGCCATCTTTAATATGTTTAAAAGTAATTGTTTGATATTTGATAAAAAAAAAAAAAGTAATTAGCTAAGTGTAAAATTAGAACAAAACTTTTAACTTTTTTCAGTAATTACTAATATTATATTTTTTATATATAAATGACTATTTCAAAGTGTATATAAAAATTATATCAAGTTTATTTAGCAATATTTGTCTTTATTTTTTGTATTTTTGATTTATCAAAGTACTCAAACCTATAAAATTCTTTGTAATACAAACTTTAAACCTCCTATATATAAATCAAATAATCACCTAGCACAATTATTATTAAATAAAAGTTTTTTTGAGATATTTCGCTATTTATTTTATTACGAAATATTGCACAAGAGACAATTATTTTATTAAGACATCTATGTCTTTTCACAAGGATTATGACAATAAAATTTGGAGGCTTCACATTTTTATATGTAGTATGGACAATCTCTCATGTTTGTGCTATGCTTACTTTCACCTTTCTTCAAGATCATAGAAAATGGCTTCCCTGCAGGAAGAAGTTTATAGCATATATTCATGGCAAAGGTGAAAAACCAGGTTTATCTTGATTCTCATTTAAAACCCCACAAGGGGAAATTCTGTAACAATTGGCAATGGTACATATGAAACTGCAGGGCCAAGCTGCAGCCTGCAGCAGAGAATTTATTCCAAAACAAGATTTGAAAGCAGCCCAAGAGGCCAGAAAGTAAGTAAAACATTGCTGCTTGATCAAAGCTCTTGTAACACAAGGAGAAGCCATCATGCAACAGAAGCCATGTGGACGATCAAATCGATCACTCGAGAACTGCAATAACATGTGAAACACAATGTCAAAACTCTAAAACTTGAAAAAAAGCATGCTCCTAATGGATGAAACTAAGTTGAGATTCAAACTTTTACCTGTAACCCCATTCATTGTCATACCAGGAGACGAGTTTCACGAAGTTCTTGCTCAATGCAATTCCAGCCTTAGCATCAAAAATGCTTGATCTGCACGAAGGTGAAATATGTGTCAGATGATGAGTTCTGTCCTGTAATTCTTGAGAACTAATGGCTATGGATGCCTAATGGTCCTTAATTTGGTTGTCATTTACCTGCTATCACCCACAAGGTCTGTGGATACCACATCGTCTTCTGTGTAGCCCAGGATGCCCTTGAGGTTGTTCTCTGATTCTTGTCTGAGAGAAACCAACAAGTGTTTTAGCTGTATAGTCTGTGGAACTATATAACTTGCTCATTTTCAGAGATAGGTTTCATTTTGTTCACAAGGAAAAACAAACAAGAACTCCCTTGATGGCAGCTTTGATGTCCTCATAGGTGGCTTCTTTCTCTAGCCTGACGGTGAGGTCCACTACAGAAACATCAACTGTAGGCACTCGGAATGCCATCCCCGTTAACTTCCCATTTAGGGCAGGAAGCACTTTACCAACAGCCTGCACAAATTATATTCAAACCATCAAGCCACAATCCAGACGACATTCAGTCTCATTTTTTTGATATATATTGCCATATAATGAGTTAAATACCTTGGCAGCTCCGGTGCTGCTGGGAATTATATTGAATGAGGCAGCTCTGCCACCTCTCCAGTCCTTGCTCGATGGACCATCGACGGTCTTTTGAGTGGCTAAAGGATTAACATAACACAAAAGATTATATTATAAATCAACAAGCAAACTGCAGATTTCGAGTTGCAAACATAAAAATTTGCATAACTCACCGGTGATAGAGTGGACAGTGGTCATTAGGCCCTCCACAATGCCAAACCTATCATGAATGACCTGCAGGAGTTTGAACAAAAAAGAATTGGGACCAATTGATAAACAGTAATCAAGAGACGAAGGCTAATTGCTGTCATTTGCCAACCTTGGCCAATGGGGCAAGGCAGTTAGTGGTGCAACTAGCATTGGAGACGACATTTAGATCAGGCTTGTATTCCTTCTCATTGACTCCCACAACAAACATGGGAGCATCTTTGCTGGGAGCAGAGATCACAACCTTCTTAGCACCACCCTGATTATTTTTTATCAACCAAAGCATAGTTAGAAATTCTGATAGCTGACCAGCTAAATTGAAATCCAAATCAAACTAGTATAGTATATCGATGAGGTTAATAGATAGCAATACCGCTAAACAAAATCATGATCACCTACTTAGTTGAATTGTTTCAGTGGTTTAAAATCAATTGAGTGTAAAGGAGACCATTCATCATTATTTCAAGAATCCATACAAAAACCAACTTTCACATAAAACCAACAAACTGATACGCTGGGACATAGCAGGAAAAGAGAGAAAAAATATCGTGAAATTGAGATATGGAAAGGCCCAAATGACCACATAAAACGATATTCAAAATCCATCAGACAATGAAAATGAAGACATGAAAATAGATCAGAGAGAAACCTTCAAGTGGGCAGCAGCCTTATCTTTGTCTGTGAACACTCCAGTAGACTCCACAACAAACTCAGCACCAGCTTCAGCCCATGGAATCTCCTCAGGGTTCCTAGAAATTACCAGCCACCAAAAAACTAAAATCCCTTCTTAAAAAATGAAAACACAAATACATGATCATAATACAAAGGACTACCTGAACCCAAAGACTCTGACTGGTTTATCACCAAAAAGAAGGTTCTTGTCGTCCTTTATTTTCACTTCATGATGCTTCCACTGGCCATGCACACTATCATACTTGAACATGTATGTCTGCACATTTTTTTTGCCATCATAATCAGATGCACTTGCAGCTCATGAATCCCAGAAATTTACATCATACAGATAGATGGGAAAATTACCATGTAATCAGTGCTGATGAACGGATCATTAACAGCAACCAGCTCTACATCGTCCCTCTGCAGAGCAACTCTGGCAACCAAACGGCCGATCCTTCCAAATCCTGATCAAGAAACGTCAAAACAAGAAAAAGTTCTCATTTTTAGTGTGTATACCCACAACCCTTTTTCAGAAATCTCAATAAAAGGAAGGTAAAACACGCAACATTGATAAATCAAAAGGATAAATAGAATCACAACCCATTTGCCATAACATCCAAGAAAAATGGAAATTAACGAGTTAAAGAAAAAAACTAGAGAGTGCCACACCATTAATTCCAATCTTGATCTTTCCCATTAGCCTAGAGAGTGATTGAAAACTGAGCTTTGGAAAATTGTGGGAAGAGAAAATGCTTAGATGCAGAGAAAAGAGTTCTGAGTACTGAGAAAATGGATGACGGGGGGGGCTTATTTAAAGGAGCTTATAGCCCGATTAGTAGAACGAAAATTCGTTTTATTTTTTTTTCTTGTCCTAATTTAATTAATTCTTTTGAGAATTTCAAAGGGCAGCTGTACTAATAATCATTTGTTCTTGGTGAGAAGTGTTCTTGGATGAGAAATTTATGATTTTCCACTGATTATGTGGTTATTATCCATGGCATTGACAAGTGAAGTGGTCATAATTATCTTTTTCTTTATTCATTTTAGCAAATTACATACTTGGACATTTTGTGTCTTTTTTACATGAGTACATGTAATCCATAACATTTTTCTCATAGTTATAGTTGGAGGTTAGAACACATGTTTGCTGGCCATGTTTGCATGAATTTCTACAATCTTTTAGACCTTTTTAGTTGGGTTTTCTTGTAACTTTTCATTTTTCATGCAATATAATGAATCTAATGTGATCCAAAATTGTTTGTATAAAGTCATTGCTAAAATTTACAACTTTTGTTAACTTCAGTTTTTACCTTTGCAATGAAATTTATTCATAAAAGAATAGCTATCATAGGATATAGCTAATATTTCCATGTTAAATTATTCTGATGATATAATGTTTGAGAGAATATATCCGACCAAGTTCTTGCTTTCCCTTTTTTAAATTGATATGTAGACTTAGCAAATAATGATAAACATTTGGTAGAGTGACATTCAAGCTTTAAATAATTAAATTGATCTAAGTACTGTTTCATCTACTTTTAAAATTCTATATCTTTATTACAAAGTATTTACAATATAAAGTTGGTCTGAACTTTGCTCTTTTTAAATGAAGAACCAAAAAACTAATGGAAAGATAAGGAATAAAGTCACATAATTTTGATCTAGCTCATTTTTCTATTAATTTAATTATCAAGATTCGTCAATCTTAAATGGAAAAAGAAAAAGAAAAAGGACAAAGCATTTTATTATTACAATTCTTGTTATTCTTTTGTGAGAGAAAATTATTATTTTTAATTAAGTCAACTACCATTCTATTATATGCCATTTTTTTGTAGCATGACACTTGACATCATTGTATAATCCACAAGGTAAATGTCAATTTACCCCCTTAAATTTAATTGTTTTGACATATTAATAATTTAAAGCCACTTCATCCCCTATCAACTTAGAGTTAGTGGAACAC
>JACGDI010000734.1:515800-529041 GCA_014898725.1 Jacaranda copaia
CCCCCCCCCCCCCAACCAAAAAAAAAGAAAAGAAAAGAAAAGAAAAGAACAAAGAAAAACCCTACCGCCACCAGAAAAGTGCATAAAACAATCAATTTTCAAGAGAATAAGATATCAAATAACATAAACCAGAAATCAAACAAAACCTACTTCCATATCTTCACATTTCCCACATTGCTGACCAAAAACAATGACAAAAAAACATATCCAACACTAACAAAAGATTCAAAGAAAAAGAAAAGAAATAATCAAACCTTTATCAGCAAAATGCATAAAGGAATCTACTTTAGAAGCACCAGCACCGCCAGCATTATTTGAAGCTTCAGGATTTTTCCAACTAGGCCCATTTTTACTCCTCTCCCTCAAAATCTCCTCAATCTCCTTATAATAATTCATCTTCGCAGACCCATTACCATTCCCATCTTGATTATTCTGCTTCGCTTTCTTGAACTCCTTCAACAAATTCCTCCACTTGTCAGTACACATGGTGGGGGATCTATCGAACCCCCTTTCCCTCATTTTCAAAGATATGTTATCCCACAAATGCTTGTTAGACTTTGAAGTGTTGAACCACATATCTGTTTCTTTACGAAGAGATATGAGTACCCGCGTCTCTTCTTGAACCCATGTCTCAGCCCGTTTCTTCGGGACAGAAGAAGATGGTGGGTTGGATGGGTTATGGTTGGTGTTGGCGTTGGTGGCTTCATCACCCCCACTGGGAGTGGTGGCTCCGCCGTCGCCGAGGTGGTGGTGGGGCTGAGGAGGGAGTTGGATGATCATACTATTGTTCTGATGGGGCGGTTCTTGTTTGTTGTTGCTGTTGCTGCTGTAGAAATCTATAGCTGATTCGTGCTGTTGTTGTTGGGGTTTATCAGACATATACATGGTTTTTTTTCCTTTGTTTGAGCAGACTGGAGAAGGGATTTGGTGTCGTTGGGGGTTTGGGCTTTTCAGCAGTGTGTAGAAGAAAATTGAAGGGAAGAGAGTAGAATTGTCATTGAAGTGGAGAGAATCTTTCTGTTTGGTTATAAGGCTAAGAGGGAAAAATATTTCATTTTCCACTGCTGTCCAACAATTTTTGTGCTGTTACAAGTCTGTAATAATTCTTGCTTAAAATTGTGATTCGTTTTTCATTGTTTGACCATTTCTTGGTAACATAAGATTTACTCATTCATAATCCTCATAATCTTTTGACCTTTTCCCCTATCTTATTGAGATTTTGTAATTCCCAATAAAACCAAAAAAATCATGGCCGATTCTTTTTTAATTATTTTGTTTTAATATATCGAACTATGATCAATTCGTTTCATAATCTTTTAAAAGGAATTATAATTAAAGAAGGTAGCTTAATACTTATTGTGATTAAAAAATATAAAAAATGTGAAAGATAATTTGACATTGAAAAATGAAAATCCAACAATAGAAAAGATCAATTGTTTGTGTAATCCTCATTTTGTTTATTTTCTTTGTGGTTTTTTTGGGGCTATGTATGATGGAAACAAAGATTTTGGGCCAAGGAGAAAAATTATATTGTTGTTAGTTTTTCTACCTATTTATTACAAAAATTTAGAATGTATTTTTTATATTTTGTCAATCTCTGGTCTTAATGCCATTATGAATGAAAACAGTCAAATTAATATTCTTGCTTAACTTCATGGTATAAATTATGTTTATATAATTCTATTTATTAAAAAAAATAAAAAACCACTGATAAGCTGTGATTCTTTATTTATTTATATATTTATTTTTTGGTGGCCTTGTTTTAAGGACTAAAATGAAACTAGGTAGTGAAATGCAACTCAACAAACTATGCTTTGATACCCCCTGCACTTTTGGTTGAGAAAGAACCATTGGGCAGGTTAAAACCTGTGTATCCAATCCAGAACTCAAAATGAAACCTCTGAATCAGTTCAAGAATCTAAAGCGAACTCTTGGAAGCCATAATATTCCACGATGATGCCAGAAGAGATCATGACAGACTCTTTTTTATAAGTAAATGAGCATCCATGTGGTAAATAGCAATTGTTAACAACAGAATTAAGGAATACAGTGTCTTTCCAGGCAAATATATATTTATGAGAATCACAAACTGCAGCAACAGACTTCCACGGAAGAATCAACATTTCAGTGAAAAGATTCATAGTCCAGAAGAAATGAGGAGAAATCCCTGAGTCTTCACAGCATCCCTAGCAATCCTTGCGCAAGCACAGACTCGATATCCTTCCAATCTTGAGTGTTATCAAATAAACAGACTGATGGCACCAGAAAAACCACAAAGCAAGCCTCTCAGATTAGGCAAAGCCTAGTGCTCACCTCTCAAGAACAGGAACATCGTTGAGCTTTCCAATGCACAATCTGCTGGAGGAAGAGAACTCCTGGCTCGAATACAGCACGTTCACTCCATGAATAAAGTCCGAGTTTTCTCTTGAGTTTCAACGTAGACAAATCTTACTTGTTATTCTTTCTTTTTCTTTTTCCTTTTTTTTTTTTTGAGAATTACCCTTTTCATATTCTTTTTTTCTTTTTTTGCTGGTCATTTCCTTCCCTTTTTTTTCTTCTTTTTTTCTTTTCTTTTCTTTTTCTTTTTTTTTTGCCTTCTTTCTCCTAAAGTAGCACCTGATCTTGGGCTCAGCAAACACCAGAAGCAGTTCATCAGAGAGCATGACCAAGACAACTATCTCACCATGCCGCATTGGCTCATCAATGAGTAAGAAGTTCAAAAGGAGTAGTCCAAGATCATCTCAATTTGAGATTAAGGCAGATCCTTAAATAAGTCTATCATTCCCTATGCCGTGATGAATTGGCTCATAAAGAGCTCCACAGGGGTCAACCTTCTTATCCAGCTGCTTAAAACAATCATAGCATAGCAAATCCAGACAAAAGGTCTCTTCGTATTCATTGTCATGAATGCACCTCCCACACTGAGCACATCTTGGTATACAAAGCGCGCAGGCTCTGCAGATTTGTAAGGCCTGATCTTTGACCTGACAACCTTCAGCAGGACAATCATAGACCAACCTGAATTTCTCACATCTTGGGCACATTTCAATATCTATTGCACGATCATCATCATATGGGACATAAAAATTTCCTCGATGATAGAAATGTGGCTTGTGATAACTTTCAAGCTTGTGGCCATCCACGCCCAGTAATAACTTCAACTCCTCAAAGTGTTCGTGTGTCACACCATAAATCCCACCAATTCTAAGGTGCTTTATTCCTGGGACATCTTTATTAGAGTTATGAGTCTTGATATTATTCAATATCCCTTCAATAGTGAGCCTTGTACAACCAGGAACAAACAGCTGCATTGTGCATGAGAAGATTTAGCAAACGATAATATCAGAGTGCAGCTTGTCAGTCTTAAAAAGTGAAGCGTGAAGACAAAAAGCCATCAACAGAATCTTCAAATAAGAGAAATTTCATTAGAGAAAATCATGCACCAAAATTTCACCACAAGAAGCATCATTATTGAGTGCAACAGCTTCAATGTAACGAAGCATCCACCTAGGTTGCTCAAACAATTTATTGTTACATGTCTCTACACCATCCAAAGCATTATATTTGTCTCTACACCATCCAAAGCATTATATTCTGAAGGATAATATTAAAACAGAAACAAAAGATTCATTTTCTTATACGAAAAGGGTAAATGTGTTTACTAATAGGATGCACCTTAATGTCTCCACTCTCCAGAATCCCATGAGAAACAGAAGTCACTTTGGAAGAGCCACTGGCTCTAACACTAATATTCCAATTACCAATTGCATCAAATATATCTCACAAGCCAGTAAAAGTTACATTCGTAAACATATCCCCTATATCTAAATTTTGATAATCTTGTTCCGACAAAAGGTGACAGAAATTTGGATACTGATACCAGATCAGCTACTTGTCCACTTATAGGAATTCTCAAGGAAGTACAAGGATTATTGAAGACTCATCCCTCCGCTGTTGCTGCTCAAGATATGTTCACTGTTTAAATTTTAATAAGCATGCTATGATGTTTCATACACTCCATTAAGCATCTTGTTATCCAAATCCAACCAGCAGACTCACATGACAGTAAACACCATAATTATGGTCCTTTTTGGAAGAATAATATCACAGTATGCACTATACACCAGCAAGTCACTACTACTAGTTACATGCCAAGGAAATCAAGATAAAGTTGTAGCATTCAAGTTCCAAAATTCATGTAATTGCAGAAGTTCACTTCTGAACTACTAATGTACTACAAATCAACAAACATGTGAAAAGAAAATACACATGTAATATTTTGGATGGCACGGAAGAGAATATATCTAGTACTTCTATGGCTAGTATTATAAGAGCTAGGAATAAAAGTTCTCCATCTTAATGCAATGAAAATGAAAAGTGAGCCGTAATTATAGTCCAAGCTAACAGTCACCTGATTGATTAGTTCTATCATCACATACAAACATTTAAGCTAAAAAAATGGAAATTTTAACATGTTTGGCAAAACATAGCTCCATCCCTCCACCTTTATGAAAAGTCAAGAATACATTACATCATTGACATACTTATCATCCCCCAACATAATCAACAATTTAGAGAAGAATGTGTTGCAAAACAGAGCTTGGAAACAGAGAGAAAAAAGAACATTAAAAATTGTACAGACAGACAAAGTGGAGCCACTGACCTTAGTCAATCGTGGATTAGTTTCAAATATGCGCCTCATACCATCATCAGTGACTCGGGGGCAATCCACTAAGCTCAGGCATTGGAGGTAACCATTGGCCCTGGAGGCCAGTTGCAAAAGCAGATCATCCGTAATCCTTTCATTAAGAGGCTGATCTATGTGAATACTTCTCCACAACAAGGGATCACTTCGAACTGTGGAACATAAGGACCTACAAACCCTTTCCACTGACAAAAGATCCTTCACTCCCAAATAGCTAAGAGCAAAAGCCAAAGCTTCATGGGGCGCTTCTTCAGATTCGGCAGCACCCTCCACTTTTTCCCCAAATTGCAGCTCAGAACTGCAGGTAGTACTCTCATCGCTGAAGCCCATAATAGGCCCCTTACTACAGACTGATTCAAATCCAAAGTCATATGGGGCCAATGCACCCCCCATATCCCTCTCCTCCCCATATTGATCCACCTTGGCAGCCACATTCAATTTTTCATCAGATTGAACACTGCTGGTAAAAGAATGGATACCCACAGGAGATTTCTCATAAGCCTGATGGTTGTTTGGAAAGGTCTGGATATCAGTATTCAGTTTCTCATTAGACTGAATACTGCTGGGAAATGGTTGGAACTTCAAAGCATTATCCCAAATCCAATTCCATCCAGCAAATAAACCATAATTCTCTTGACTGGCTCTCCCATTATTGCTCCTCGCACACCCACCATAGTCAACCTCCAAGTCCTCAAGCCATCCTGTGATGGCTGTGAAAGTAGTCTTTATATCCATCCCAAACGGATCGGAGGGCAAAAGGTCAACAATGTCCTTGGAATTCGACTCTGGTGAGCAGCAATGATGAACTCTATCCCTCCTGCAATTAGAATGCCACTCATCGGTTTCTCCTCTGGTTGCATGCCATGGCCTAGCATAACCTTCTCCATTCTTCTCAGGAACACCCTCAACAAGATATCCATTCACAATCCTCAAAGGAGACACCAAATTATCTTCAGAAATATGAGATGGAAATACGGGCCGTTGTGAATAGTTCAAGGCCATCTCAATATCTCTACAGAAACCCTAGATTTGTATTCTTTCTTTTGTTTTATCCTTCCTAATAAACCTAAACGGGTAAGAAGGGGGCAAACTCAAGTCCAACAAAAAAAGATCAAGTTTTTTTTTTTTTTATTTTAGGAATAATTTTCCAACTTTTTTTTCCCTTTTTTAACCTTTTTTTTGGGGGTTATGTTAATTGTTTTAGAAGATTCAAACAAGAAAACCCTCGATTTTCAATGACAGACTAAAACAAAGCACCAAAAACTTCACAGAGTATTTCTTGTAAAGAACCAAAAGAATATCGTTTTTCTTTTTTCCAGCTAAAACTATTCAAATCTATCAACAAAATGGTAACTGCTATTACACACAAAAAGAATCAAAGAATTCCTACTGCAATTGATCAGAAAGAAAGAGGGAACCGCTAAGTAAATTATCTGCCCTAGTGTCCAAAAATAACCTCACATATACTGACCAGTCGATTAACACAAAAAAGCCTAAACAAATCAATCTACTATATACGTAATCAAACAAATGGTCAGAATTAGATTTAACAAAACACAAAAACCTGATCTCCTTCTTCAGCTACGAAACCCTAATTTCTCCGCTACAACCGACTAAGAGAGATATTGAGCCCTTGATTGAGGATTAAAAGCCAGCCCGTACGGGGTATTCGATAAGGAAATTGAAAGTGGGCTTGCAAAAAGTCTCTGCAGATCCAAGTTTCAAAGATGAGGAAAGGAAAAAAAAAAAAAGAAGGAAAAATACAGCGAGAAGGGGTAAAGGAAGAGAAATTTCCTTAGATGAGAGGGAAAGGGGGAGGAGAATTGTGAGGGGTGGAAAAAAATGGGGGCGAGGGTGTGAAATTTAGGGTGGGTGAGGACAATCGACACGTGTGGGGAGAGGGAAAATGCTTTCCCGGTATTTTCTGGTGGGTCGCGGTGGGGGAAGCGGCAATGAAAAAAGAACGGAAAGCCTTCACTGTAGGGAATCTTGTTTTTCGCTTTTGACAAATTTGAGAGGTTAAAAATGGCTTGTCAATGGTGTTAAAAAAAGGAGGATGAAATTTATGGTTGGTTAAACAATTAGTCAAAATATCAATATTTTAAATATTCGATTTACTATGTTTTTTTTTTCAATTCAGAACGCCAAATTAGAAAATAATCTCATTTTCTTCTTATTTATTAATAATTTCTAAAAAAAAAGTCATTGGAGGCAACCCCTAAACATTTACGGCAACAGCATGATCAGGGCCGAAATGGTAAATTTTAATAGAAATATAAATGAGTTGAATTTGTAAAAATTTATAGACTCCATGCCAATATCAATGAGTGAATATTGAATAAAATAAATGGGTAAATTGCTATTGGTTTGGGGAAGTGAGTGAAAATTATGGATGTTAAGATGCAATGGTGGTATCAACTCTCAATCCTCAATTCCAACTCTTACAAATTCAAACACACAATTTGTGAATTAAATAAACATAGTTGTGAATGCACCACCTGACAAATAAATTGGTCACTATTGGACCAACAAGCCCACCAAAAAAAATTTCAAGCCCATTTGGTGTTCACAAGCCCCACTAAGTTATTAGTTTTTAATTGAATGAATATTTTGAGACAAGTTTGGCTAGACTATTAGGAAGTTCAATTGTGGTGGCTCTTTGATTTGATTTTTTCTTTTCTTTTTTCCTTTCATTTTATTTTATTGTGGACTTTCTTTTTTTAATTTCTTGTTGCATCAATGGTTTGCTATTATTGCAACATGTGGGCTTGATAGCATAGTGAGTGCAATTTCATTTTCTTTTTAGATATTGGTCCCCTCCAACCTATTAATAGAACATTTGGTGTAAAAATGAGAGGGAATTGTGGGGGGATATGAGTGTTGTATTGCATTGAGATATTGGACAATATTTTATGGCTAGTTTGATTGGATTTTTAATTAATTTCATGATTATTTATCATGTGATGATTTGTATGATTTTTTTATTATTGTGATATAATTTGATTAAAATGATAAATAAATTTATAGAAGTGATAGGTTAATTTATCATGTCGAATTATACATATAAGTAAGGGTTTTTAATATTCGTGCAGGATTGAGTGTTTATTGTCATCCAATCAAACAAATGATAGAGTGAAATAAAAATATTATATACTACCTTATCAATCCAACCAAACTAATCCTTAAAAAGCAATCAAATTTAAAAAATTAAAATATAAAAATTTTGACAAGTTATAAACTCAAGTACTCAACCCACAATTCTTCTCCAATATGGAATTATTTTTAGAGATTTTTATCATATTAAATGTAAGCCAAACAAATATATCTCTAATGCTAATGATCAAATCCACCCACATTAAAATTTTCTTGTTCGTGATTGATTAAATTTAATTAATTCATCCTCTAAAACAAAAAATTCTAATAATGGAAGGATAATGTTACTCAACATTCATTCAATAAATTCATTATGGTTGTTTGATATTCTCTCTTCCTTTTTCAATAATTTTTTTTACTCACTTTTGTAATATTATAAATTGTATTGTTATCATTTATTTCAATCTTTCATAATATTTTATATAACCCCACTTAAGTCTAAATCATATTACTAAAAAACTTCAATAAATAGGAACAAGAAAAACCTTGAAGAAGCAATAAAGAAACAATTAAGTATTATCATAGAAAGCATTTTCTAGCTTAAGATTTCTTTTTCTTTTCTTTTTTTTGGGGTGCTCCAATAAAATTGATAAAAATAAAAATAAATAAAAATAACACTACACCAGCCAAAGATATAAGGCTATGCTTGCCTATGGGATTTGCCCTCATTTTCTGGTCTTTGAAACACATTTTTGGGGCAAGCATATGCTTAATTGTGAGATTCAAAATTAAATCCTTTGAGCAATGAATAGGGTTGCCTAAAAACCCTATTATTCAAGTCTTCTCTCCTTATTCAACCAAATTAATTACAAAAAAATTATTTTGCCCAAAATAAATTTGTTTATTTATAATTTTTAGTAATTAAGTAAAAATAATATTAAATTTATTAATATGCTATCGCTCTCCTTTTTAGATAATTTATTTATAATACAAAAAAAATTAATTATCAAATTATTTATTGGTAATTATTCATAATCAAATAGAAAAACATACTAAATTTATTAATTATTTAAATAAATTTCATATTTGAATTTTTTTATTAAAATTAATAAATTTAATAAATTGACACAAATTTTTTGTTTTATAAAAATTGACTGTTAATTAATTTGGTAATATGTTAGATGGTGACCAACAAAAAAGTTAGTATAGCAAATTAAAGTCGACATATTTTGTAATTAAACGAGTAATGTAGAACTATATTTTTGTTAAATAAAAGTTCAATTTTTTTTTCTTTGAAAAAGACCAAAATGATTTATTTTTCTTCAATTATGTATAAATTTAGTACATTTATAATAAATTTCATATTTAACTTAATAAATACTAATTTTGATATTAATAAATTTATAATATATAATTATTAATATTTTTTAAATACAAATGTCCCAAGTAAACCCCAAAAAACAAATCTCATACAATAATTTAATTATCTCAAATAAATTTCTCAAACATATTTCAAAACAACCTCACAATCATTTACAATCTCAAATTTTATTAATATATTATATTATTATAATTATTACACTTTTTCTCACAATTTCATATCTCATTCTCATATTTCAAAAACAACAAAATAATCCTTAAATCTTTAAAACATCAAACATGAGACACATCGTTACAAGCAATTACAATCTAATTTTCTTATCCTTTTTTTTTCTCTTTTCAAAATTTGACCAAGAAAGCACCTGGCTGCCCCTTTGACCTGTCTGCACAAGCTAAGAGAAAAAAAAATTCTGAAAAACGAAGACAAAAAGAGAAATCCTTGAAAGTTTTCTTAAGCCAGCAGAAAAACTAGGGGAAAAGTGCTGCCAGCCTAAGAAAATTCAATATTAAGGAAATAGATTACGGTTTTTCTCCTTGTATCCGTATATCTCCCATCCTTGTTCTGAATTCTTCAAGAGTAAGCTTTTGCAGCAACAATTTGTTTTGCAAATTCTGTTACTTTCAATTTTTTAGTTGAACAGCTTCCAATTCTGTTCCTCTTTGCTTTATGTATATATTGAAAATTTTTTCTATTTTGTTGATTGTTGGGGGTTATTTATATTTAGGAGTGTGGTAATTGAAGTTGTTGCTTCTACTTTTTGTGGGTTTCATAAGTGGCTTTACAAATATGGGTTTTCGAGTTTAAGTCAAAAGGCTTAAACTTTATGCTTTGGCTTTGGTGAAAAGTGGGGAATTTCGATAAGGGGTACGAAGGGGAACATGGGTTTTCATTTGGTTTGATTGAGACATTAGTGGGATTCTTGATCTTTGGTGGAGAGTGGGTTTCTGCATTTGGGGTTGCTTTTTTATGTCAGTCCTGTTAAGTTTCCTTGGCGAAAAGGGGGCCATTTTATCGCTTTCTTCAAAAAAGATGGAGAAAAATGCAGCTTGCTCCATGTTCTGAAGGATAGACTCAGATTCTGCTTGTTGGTGAGTCCAAATTCCGAGCCATTATTCATTAATAGCACTAATTGTTTGCTGACTTTCGCATTTGAGCTTTTAGGTTTATGCCCAAAGAAAAAATAGAGGCCTCTCTGTTGATTCTGATAAGATTGGGTGCTTGTTTGAGTTGAATTTAACATCCTTCATTATCAGGTTCTGGGGTTGGGATTCGGGTAACTTAATCGAAATATGATTAAACAGATACTTGGTAAGATTCCTAGAAAGCATTCAAAATCTGCTGGAGACCTGAGTCCTGCAAGTTCTTTGACTACTTCAAAGAGAAGTGAGGGAGGAAGTAAAAGTTTAAGCAGTGCAGTTGCTGAAGGTATATCAGCTCCTTACTCTGCTTTAAACATCGGGAACAATCCAGAAGACAAGTTTCTTCAAGATAAGAATTCAAGATTGAATGGAAATTTGGTTCCTGCTTCATATGAAGCGTTGCCGAGTTTTAGGGATGTTCCCAGTTCTGAAAAGCAGCAGTTGTTTATCAGGAAGGTGAAGATGTGCTGTGTTGTATTTGACTTCACTGATCCTACAAAGCACCTTAAAGAGAAAGAGATCAAGCGGCAGACTTTGTTAGAGTTAGTGGAGTATGTGACCTCTGCAAATGGGAAATTTACTGAAAATGTTATGCAGGAAGTTGTCAAGATGGTCTCTGTGAATATATTTAGAGTTTTTACTCCTCAGCCAAGAGAGAACAAGCTATTAGATGGGCTTGATTTGGAAGAGGAAGAGCCTGCAATGGATCCTGCATGGCCTCATTTGCAAGTTGTCTATGAATTTTTGCTAAGATTCATTACTTCTCCAGAAACTGATGCAAAGATTGCCAAAAGATATATTGATCATTCCTTTGTACTGAAATTGCTTGATCTCTTTGACTCCGAAGATCCCAGGGAGAGGGAATATTTGAAGACTATACTACATCGCATCTATGGGAAATTCATGGTGCACCGGCCGTTCATCAGGAAAGCCATCAACAACATCTTCTATTATTTTATTTTTGAGACGGAAAAGCATAATGGCATTGCTGAATTTCTTGAAGTTCTTGGCAGCATAATCAATGGATTTGCTTTGCCTCTAAAAGAAGAACATAAGCTCTTTCTTGTGCGGACGTTGATTCCCTTGCATAAACCAAAGTGTTTGGCAATGTACCACCAACAGTTATCTTATTGCATTACACAATTTGTAGACAAAGACTGCAAGCTTGCTGATATTGTTATCAGGGGACTGATAAAATACTGGCCAGTGACCAACAGCTCAAAGGAAGTTTTGTTTCTTAATGAGCTGGAGGAGGTCTTAGAGGCAACACAGGCACCAGAATTCCAACGCTGCATGGTACCTTTGTTTCATCGAATTTCGTGTTGCTTGAATAGTTTGCACTTTCAGGTATGTGTTGTTTGTATAATCCGGCTGTTCTCTTTTTAATGTCTTAGTTGAATTTTGGCAGAGTATAGACCCCTCCACAACCCACCCTCATCCTATGATCAGATTGTTTAAAATTTCTTTCCATCTGCTGTAGTAAATCTTCCAGAAGTTTAGCTAATTACCAGCAGTGAAGGACTTCTTGTTTCTTTCACCCTGTTCATGATCGATTTTGCCTATGGTAGTTTCTGATAAATTGTCCGTCATTGAATTGTCAAATGATGACTTTGGGCACTATAGATAAAAACCAGCATTGTGACAGAGATATGGTAGTGATGTGGATGTTGGTGTGATGTATGAGGAATCTATAATCTTTTGTTCCGTTGGAGGCTTAATAATGATTGTAAATTTACTTATTTAATGTGCCATTTCTTCATCAAGATGAATGACAATCTTGTAGTTTTGGTAGAAATGGTCTGCTTCCAGTGGTAGGCAGACAGCTGGTGTGAGTTCAAATGCACCATGGCTATCATCATTTCCATTATTTTTGCATCCTGTAACTGTAACCATGCTCTAGAGAATTGGTTCAGCATTCATTGTTGAAGTTTTGGCATTATTTGAACAAAATTGGCACTCTCAGTTCCGAGACACCCGCATTAGGCAATGATGTGCTTCAATTTTTTGAGCCTTGCGATTGTATATGAAACGTGGTGTCCAATTTATTACCAGTTGGACTATTCTTTTGAGGGCGGGAGGGAGGAAGGCCGTATTGAGGTTGCATAAAAGAATGCTTTACCTGTTGGTACTCTTGGTGGCAATTAGATCATCACATGTAAGAATTCCCAGACACATAACTGCACTATCATATGAGTAGTAATGCATGCATGTAGAATGCTGCCTGGCTGAGTATTTATGTTAGATTGAATTGGTAGTCCATTTGGACATGTTGAAACAAAGCCAAAAATTCCTCCCTAACACTTACCTAATCTGAAGTAGTAAGAAAATCAACAATTGGCTTTTTTCATGGATTAGCAGAAGTCTAAAGATGATGCCTTGGCACACGATCAATTAAGGCCTCAGCCAATATATAGTAGGAAAAGGAAGTAAAGATCCCCATCATTATGTGTTTTGATTTCACTCTGATATCACTGTATTCAGATTATGGCTTACAAATTTTGTTAACTTCAAAAGCTGATAATATCTTTCTTCAGGTGGCCGAGAGGGCTTTGTTTTTGTGGAACAACGATCACATTGAGAACCTAATCAAGCAAAATCGCAAGGTCATACTGCCCATTATCTTCCCAGCTTTAGAAAGAAATGCTAGGCACCACTGGAACCAGGCTGTCCATAGTCTGACCCTCAATGTTCGCAAGATTTTCTATGATCTCGACCCTGATCTATTTCAGGCCTGCCAGATAAAGTTTCAGGAAGATGAATCCAAGGTAAAAGAGATCAACGAGAAACGTGACATCACATGGAAACGTTTGGAAGAACTTGCTGCAAAAACCGCTACAAGTAATGAAGCTATTCTTGTTCCTCAACTTCCTTCAACTTCAGCTTAGGAAGAATGGGTTCATTTGAAATGATCGCTCAGTTTTCT
>JACGDI010000734.1:536974-596272 GCA_014898725.1 Jacaranda copaia
AATAAAATAAAAAGGTTACGTACAAGATAGGGATTTGGACTATTTAATATAATTAATCCATGATTAATATTTAATGTTTCACCATCATAACCTAAGTGATAATCTTTTACCCAAAGCTCCACATGTAGTGGTTAATGAGATTACTTAAAAACAATGCTTTGACAAGTGAGTGACTAATGATGATGTGAAGCTTCACTATGATCATCACGAGTTACATAGGAACAATTTTGCTATTACAAATAGATATCATGCTTGAATTCCTCTTAAGTAATTATATTATTTATATATGTTCTTTGCTCTTTGAAGTGACAATGATATTATTATATATCTTTATTTATAATCTTTTATTACAAAAATATATATTGGTTCGAATTGATTATCTTCATGTGTAAGAAGATAATTACATACTAAGTCATATTATGAATTTTGTATATTAAGTGGTACATATTTTTAATTTATCTGGATAAATAATAATATTTATTTTAGTATATTTAATATTTGTCTAGCTAGTGACGCTAGTCACACATGCATAATCTTAAGATGAAAATATTATTATAAATAATTAGTGATAATTTTACTGACTCGTCAATTAATTTAATATTATTATTTTTACATATATAAGTGTAAGGTATAAGATTCAAATTCAATAAATTCACTAAAAAAAATTATATTAATGACAAAATAATAAGTAACAATGTAAAAATTATTACTAATTAATGATGTATGTATTAAATGACAATAACTTTTATTTTGTCACTAATAATATTTTTTAGATAATAATTTTTTTTTGTCACAATGTGGCTCAGTAGTGACAAACACTAATATTTTGAGTTGTCATCATTAACAATTAGTAACACTCCTATAGTGACAACCTAGTAATAAGAAAATTGCCACTAAAATTTATGACAAGATTTTTATTGTCAGGAAGTTGTGATCATTAGTGTCACTAATTGTCAATATTGACAGCTTAATCACTATTTTTCTCATTATATTTAGTTTGTAAAAATTATTGAGGTGACAAAAAAAAAATTGTGACATAATATATATAATTGGTGACAACTTTCATATTGTTACTTATTATTTTATCACTAATTTATCTTTTTCATGTAGTAACTTTTAGTATGCGGGCGTGTGTATAGATCAAAATTTAAAAAATAATAATAATTAGTGACAATTTTTAGTAAAATTAAACTTCACCAAAAGCCAAAAAAAATTCTAATTAAGCTGCTACTTCTAATTACTTGTCAAAGTCAAAAGTTTTGGGGTGTGAAAGAAACAGTTGCAACTCCAAATCGGCTTCAAATTTCTCCATATCTTCGTTCTTCAAATTAATCCATGCTTCTATTCCATTACCCGTGGCCGTATCCATAAAAGTTACCAGATTCTTGTAAGTCAACCTGGCCGACCCGACCCAAACGGGCTTGCCCCACCCGAAATCGGATTCATACAATGGAAACCTACACAAGCTTGTAAAGTTGAACGTAACCAGCTCACCTTTCTTGGCTTGAGCCATTCTCTCTTTCATGAAATTCAAAATGTTATCCCCTTCCTTAAGCCGAGCCACGTAGTCTCCGTTCACGGCTCTTATGGCTTCCCGAAGTTTCTGCAAAAGATCGTTGTCGCTGTCTATCACACGGCCGTCTCTCACGCCTGGCATGGCCACTGCAACTCGGCTTATGTTTCCGAAATGGTGTTCAGACAAAGGCGGGTCGAGCCGGGATCTCAAGTTTACTGTATGGAGCACAGTGTAGATCTTGTTCGAGTCAGGTTTTGTCTCCGTGGCGGATATGAATCGGGTCCATATAAAAGCTGACAGCGCCTCCACACGGGTCGGCCGCCGCCGCAGGAACTCACCACCGCAGCCCGAATACCTTTCCTGGAGAGCGGAGATTTTCGAGGCGGGGAACGTGAAGATTTTCACGACGAGTTCTTCTTTCTCCATTCCTGTACTGGGCTTGAACCCGCCCACATCCCGCGGCGGGAAAATCGCCGCCGCCTCGAACTTGGGGTGGGGCAGGTGGTCGCCGCTGTTCCCGTTTCGTGCCACGGCGGCCCACGTGTTGACGAACAAGAAGAACGACAACGCATCAGCAATCTTGTGCGACATAACCAGCCCAACTGCGATTCCACCGCATCGAAAATGAGTGACTTGAACAGCCATGCCAAGATTCTGCACGTCATCCAATTTGTAGGGAAAAAATTTGTTCATATTTCTTGGGATTGGATTCGTGATAACTTCCGAAAGGTTACAATTAGCTTCAGCTTCGACGTAGGGGGCACCCTGGTCGCTGCAGTCGACGTATAGTTCCTCGACCAGGCGGCCAGCGAGAGGGTAAAATCTTGACAGAACCTCTGATAAAGATTTCTTCAGACAGTTTGATTTCTCAGGGTTAGAAAAGTTGCCATCTGCCGGGTAGAAGTAGACCAGGGGCATGAAAATGGGAGGGGAAATCCGATCAAGAAACGAAAGCTGGTATTTTTGTAGTGATTTAGGGGTTGGAGAAGATGGCCTGATTGTTTCTTTGGAGATTACTTCAATTTGGATCTCCATTACAGAGTTAATTTTTCTCTATCTTAGTCTTGCTAGAACATGTAGAACTGAGATATATAGACTGAAATTGCATGAGATAGTGCTAAGAAATAGCTAGCTTTTCTGCAACAATGTGAGGTATGGTGAATCCTGCGAGTTTGGAATTAAACTATATATGGCAAATTGGCATTGTTATGCAGTGTGTAGTATTATCTTGATGATGTATAATTTTCTCAAATGTCAAAGTATGATGAATTGGAAGCTGATGCATGCCTGGTAGAAAACTTTTTCAATCTTGATCCCATTAGCTTTTCTTCTTTACTTATCTTTCTGATAGAATGAAGAAGGAATTAGAAATAATGAAGATGATCATGCCTCCTCCCACGATGCTATATTGGAATTAGATCTCATTTTCAGTAGCAATTATATATATATATACTAAAGTATACTCTTATACCAATCTTATGATTTTGTGGAGATTTATGTTGTTAGTAAATAGTCATCCAGGTGTGGTCACTACTAATCTTTTTTTTATGAGGAGGCATCCTTCTTTTGCAGCTATTTTGCCAAGATTTTTACAGCATTCTCTACCTATTAATTATGTCGAGTTGAACTTATATTTTAAAAAATAATGGACCCTTTACATTAATTTTTTGAATTGATAATCATCTTTCAACTAACCTAGAATTGACAATGAATAGTGCAAGATTATTCGCCTAACAATGAAGATAATGCATTGACAAGGATAAGTACAAGTGCTTTCCTTTTCTTAAATTATCATCTATTTCACTCCATGTATATTGAAGTGATGGGTATGTTACAAATAAATTAACTTGTATCTGAATTGAGGGATTAGCTAGAAAATATAAGGTAATATATTTATTTCTGATCTCCCTACCTGTAGCAAAATATTTTTGCATGTTCACAACATGTTAAATACTTTATCATTGAGTGATTAGTTGATCTGGTGGTTAAAGTTCACACTTCTAATCTCAGTAAATTCTTAATATACATGTATGTACAAATTTAAAAAAGAAAGAAAACTTAACCTAAGGATGCAAACAAGTCGAGCCGAGCCGAGCTTTGACCAATTTTTAAGGCTTGAGCTCAGCTTGATTCATTAGACTTGAACTCATAATCAAGTTATAGGCTTGAGTTCGGGTTAGGCTCAAACTCAAAAAAATTAAATTATTTTATAAAAAATTTTAAAATTAATATATTTTATTATGTTTTTTCATATATAAGTATTTTTTTTAAAATAAAAAATATAGGCTCAAGAACTTGCGAATAAGAATTATTTGGCTCGAGCTCAGCTCGAAACTAATACGAACTTGGCTCGAGCTCTAATTCGTCGAACTCGAGTTTGAACACTTTTCGAGCAAGTTCATCAAACTCACGACTCAGTTCGTTTGCAACCCTAACTTAACCTAGCGAACTAGTTCAATGGATAAGGACACACTAGTTCAACGACCAAAAAAAATTACTATTATAGTCCTAAATGAATTCGAGCTCGAGTTCAAACACTTTTTGAGCTAATTCGTTAGGCTCGCAAACTTGCTGAATTCATTTACAATCCTAATTTAACCTAGTGAATTAGTTGAATGGATAAGTACACACTAGTTGAACGAACAAATAAAATTACTATTATATTCAAATTACATTCACATATGAGACAAATTTCCCTTGTAAATTGATCAAAAATTCTTTCTCATACACTGAACTTTGTTTTTTTGTCGATTTCACATGCATGTCCTAATTAGATTCAACTACAATATATTTCCACTAATTAGCCGACGATATAAAAAAATCATTTTATAACACATTCAAGACACATGATCCAAATTTTTGCTAAATGACAACAGCAACATCACGTTCAAAACATTAGTGGCCGCTACTATTACATAATAAAGCGTGTTGAATATATGTGTAATAATTGTAACATCATACATGCAAATGCGATTTTTTTTATTAAACTTAGGGCCCTTTTGGTTTCATTTTCAAAGTTCATTTTCATATTTTTCATTATTTTAAAAATAAAATACATCACGTTTTATATATGTTCATCCAACATTATTTTTATTTTTATTTTCTAAACTCATTCTCCAATAAAATATATATATATATTTTCTCTCTATTCCATTATTTCTATCTCTTTTCACCTACAATCTATTAAAACAATATAATCATTACTTTTCCAACAATCTATCTAAATACAAATTCATTTTCAACTCATTTTCACTAACTAACTTTTCAAATTTTAAAAATGATGAAAAATGAAAAATGAAAATGAAAATAAAGCCAAACAAGCCCTAAGAGGTTAGTGCGTAGGGCTTCTTCCAACGACGTCCCATCGGAAAGTAACAAAAAACGTTGTTCAAAACTGCGATTTATTCCTTCTTTGCAATCATGCGACGTGTGGAAATTGGAAGAAGAGGTTTTAGCCTTTGGCAGAAAATCTTGAAAGTATGAGCTGGTCCCAATTGAAGTAAACGGGGGCTTTTTCTTCCTTTTTCTTTTTTTTGGATTTTATCGAAAGTATGCGCCTGATAAGAATAATTCTAAGTCGTCAGCATATGAAGCTGATTTTGTAGGTTCTTCATTTATTATTGCCAATTTGCAGTGCAAGTGGGACAAAGGGAAGTCTTGGTTTTAAGAGACTTTTAACAAAGGGGATAACTCTCAAGTACATTGCTTCAAGTTGGAAACATTAGCTGTCCCACGTAATTAAATTGACATTTGATGTTTCAAGATTTCATGTCCATATTGCAGATTTTAAGGATAAGAAATCAGGCTGTATTAGTTTTTTGTTAACAATTCGTATGTCTCAATTCTCTTTGTCAACTCTTATATTACCACACGTTGAATGGTAAGTGATATGATAAAATAAGAGGGTATTTGGCTAAATTTATTTTAAATATTTTATAAGTTTCTATATTTTATAAGATATTTTTAATGCTTATAAGATATTAGATCTTATTTTTAAAATAAATTATTGAAGTGTTTGGATAAAATAAGATTTTAGAGCTTATAAGATGTTAATAATGGCAAATTTGTAATTAAAATGATTAAAAATGAAGGAGTTTGTTAAGATCTTAAAAATAAGTTAGGATTTTTTTACTTTTTTTCAAAGAGCTTATAAATTCTTAACATCTTATTTTAGGATTTTGTAAGTTCTTTTTTTAAAAAAAATTATTAAACACTTTTTATTAACTTATAAGCTCTTAAACATCTTATAAGATATTTTGAAGAGTTTATAAGCTCACCTAAACACCCTCTAAGTCTTTCTTATAATGTGGGATGTTATGGGTTTGAATCGTTACGAATTTTTGATGTGTATATGTTTAAATAATAAAAAAAAATACCTATAAAATTTCATATTTGGGGTGTACAGCTTTTTTTACTGTCCGCCACTTCCATATTCCAATAATCATGACTGAATCGAACGTGTTGTGCTTAATTCAAAATATTGAGTTGGGACAAGAGTTGCAAATTCTTCAATAGACTCGAATGCCAATTGGTGTGAAAATTGAATTTTTTGTTGTCTTTGAGGAGATGAAATTTCTTGTACTAATGTTAATGGGCTTTCTCCCAAATCAGTATAAATTTCAAGAGCACCAAAGCAATGAACGCTTTGCACTCTTTTCGAAACATTCTCAGGCCTACACATCACACATGCGTAAATTAACTTAAACCCAATATTTTGTGCTAGACATAGGATTAGATTTCCTTTCAAAAACTATTGTAAATTATCTTTGAGGACTAAACTTAACTGTCAAGTTTGTACATTATAAACTAGTTAAAAAGTTTCTAATTTTCAATGATTAGGGATGCAAATGAGTCAAGTCGAATCGAATTTAGCGTATTTTTTCAGGTTCAAGCTCGAGCTCGGTTTGGCTCATTAGGCTTGAACTTATAATCAAGGTATAGGCTCGAGTTCAGTTCGTGCTCGAACTCAAAAAGTTAAATTATTTTATAAAAAATTTTAAAATTAGTATATTTTATTATATTTTTTTATAAAATTAAGTTATAGGTTCGAGTTCGAAAAGTTAAATAATTTTATATAAAAAAATTTTAAATTAGTATATATTATTATATTTTTTATATATAAATATATTTTTAAATAAAAAATATAGATTTGCGAGCTTGGGAACAAGAATTGTTTGGCTTGAAGTTGAACACTTTTCAAGCCAGCTTATCGGCTCGCGAGTTGACTCGATTCGTTTGCATCCTTACCAATGATAGATGAATCTTAATTTTATCATAAATTTTTAATTTAAAAATTAAAAACTTACAAGGAGTTTGGTTATGTTTTTATTTTCATTTTTCAAATAGTATGTTTTTAAAATTTGAAAAGCTAATTAGAGTAAATGAGTCGAAAATAAATTTATATTTGAATAAATTATTGAAAAAGTAATGATTATGTTGGTTTTAGTAGGGTGTAGGTGGAGAAAGATAGTAATAATAAAGAAAAGAAATAAGATATATTGATTATTAAGAGAAGATACGTAAGTTATTGAAAAATATGTTTTGAAATAAAAATAAGTTGAAATATTAGTAAAAATGATGATAAGTTATTGTAAATTCATTTTCAAATAATAAAAACAATAGAAAATGAAAATAAAATATAAACAAACACCCTTGAATATTGGTAAAAATGATGTCATTAGGTCTTTCTCGTTGCTGGAATTTGTCCACTTCAACTCAATTAATATCTTTAATTATGCTTCAATTTCAAATTCAAATAGATTAGGACTATGTATTTGCAAATTTAATTAATTTCTAGAGATAATGGCATCAATTGCATGCACGAAAATTCTCAAGTTGGTTAGAAAATCAAGTCACGCAGAGCTTTCATTCAGGTACAAAATGGTCGTGTGATGCACCCTATAAGCCTATGTTGACAAGCTTTGTATTGAAGAGGAAAAAAAGTTGTTAGTTGATAATAAAGTTTTTAATGGCCGATAATGTAGTTGATATTTAAATTTATAACGATTGATAATCTATGTCTGGATAGTTTGGTTGGATTTTTAAATTATCTCATAATCATTTATTATAGGGTAATTTGTGTGATTTTTTATTATTGTGGTATAATTTAATTAGCGTAATAAATAAACTCATATGGGTGATAGGTTAACTTATCATGTGAACTGTATACATAAATATGAACTTTTGGTATTCATGTAGCTCTAAGTGTTTATCATCACTCTAACCAAATGAATAACAGGATGAGATAAAAACACTGTATCCACCTTGTTACAGCAACCAAACTAACCCTAAGGATATAATTGGTTACATTCTCCCAAAATAATTTCTTTCTGGGAGAATGTAATCAAACATGTACCTTCATTTTCTCCCAAAATAAATTTTTAAAATGTCTAGATTGTCCTTGCAATTTAACTGACAAATGACCAAAAAACTTCATATTCTTTACATCACAATCATTACCAATCACATATACATATATTTACGTATCACAATATTTTATTATTATATTATAATAAAAAATATTACTAAATCCATTTACATCCTCAAAATATAATAAAAAGACATTGATTTGACTGTTATAATAAAATTTATCTCCTTTTAAAACATAAACAAATATACCAAATATTTCCAAAATAATTTTCTTATTATTCCCAAATCATAAACAAACATACATCACATTTTTCAATACAAATTTCACATTTTTCAACCCTACTTTTAAAATTCATTCTCTCAAAATATATAATTCAAAACACATAATTTGTAAACAAACATTACCTAAAGGTTGGAAGTTATTTTGCAATTACTTTCGAAAATCACAGAGTTGAATGTTGTTTATTACCTTGTGGATCCGCACTTCTCTGAATGCAGATACGGTGAGTCTCAGCCCGTAAGTGCAAATAAGGTAGGCCCAAAAAGAAGCGGGCTGGCCCAGATAAATCCTACAATGGCTTTTATGACTGGTGTATTTTACTTAGCAACCCAATAATCAAGACCAAACTTATTACTTTTCCAAGAAAGGATGAATATATATTTTTTAGTATTTTCAATGAGAAAACCCCCACCCCACCCCCACCCCCAAGAAAAAAGAAGAAAAACACTTTTACAGCCCGTTTGGTTTTGTTTTCTATATGCATTTTCATTTTTTGGTAAAATAAAAAAGTAAAAAGCTAATTATAAATGTGAGTTTGAAAACAAAATATTGTTTGGATATTTTGTTTAAAATGAAATAATTGTATAAGATTGAAAATTATATACATTTGGATGTTGTTGTGTTTTTGTATTAAAAATCGTGTAAATTAAAATAGAGGAAAATAAGGCGTAAAAATAAAGAGAGTGTGTAAAAATATTTGAAAAAATATGTTGAAAATAAAATATTTATGAAAAAATATTTATGAAAATAGAGAAAACGCTGATCACTTTCTATTTTTATTTTCTAGAGAAAAAGTAAAAGGGTGTTGAAAACAAAATCAAATGGCCCCTACTACTACAACCTCTAGTTCCAAACGTTTGATTCTTTTGCTAATACTAAAGAATCATTTAGGAATATGACATTCTTAAACCTTAATCACGGCTGAGTTTGCGTCCGTATAGTACCTATCCTCTATAAAGATATAAGGCTACATATAAATCTTAGCAGAGGTATGAGTTGGGTCCTTTCTATTATTGCTATGGTAGGTAACGATGCAATTGTTCTCATTAAGCATATCGTCCAATGATTAATATCAGCTCAATATAACTAATCAACCATATCATCAGAGGAAAATATTGAAGATAATTTCAAAGAAAAATTCACGTGTTTGATGCATTAACTTGAGCAAATGTCTAGGTGTTATGGTTCGTAAAACTATCATTTCAATTTCAATTTTATTACATTCTCGCAAATGATCATAACTTATGAGGTTAATTAACAAAGACAAAGGAAAAGATCACTATGTTCTTGTATTTTAGCCAAAACACCATACAAGACAAAATTATTTGGGTTGGGTCAAGATCCGATGGTGTCTATGCGATCCAAGCTATAACTTGAATTACGGACACTGATCAATTATGGATTTAACGCACGACAACTCGGCACCTCAATCCGTACATATAAGGACAGTTTAATACCTATAAAATGGGAAAATCACATAGTACCAGATATGTCATCTTCACATATCTTCACTTAAGTTCTTAACATTACTTTGTGCTCTCATTTAATCACCTCAGCATCACACTAATTTAGGTATCAAAGGACCTTAGTTGGGGACAATCTCAACTAGCCTAACATGTGCTCTTATGGTCAGGTTGGAGATCGAAATTACTTGTGCGGAATGCGATTCGGGTTGAGGTCGAGATAAAAAATAGAGACAATTTGAAAAATCGGGTTTGAGATCTAAACCCAAGATCTCGTGCCGCATCAACAATCATTCTATATATTTTTTAGTTTTCTCTCAGGAGTGGAGTGGGTTTTCAGAGGACTACATTCCTATATTAGTATCAAACAAGGGATATACTCATATTTGCATTAGTGATGGTTGAGATTACCCGGCATGGCTCTAGAAAAGGCTTGGTTGGAAGGTTGTACGAAACTGCAGGTCAACTCTTTCCTTTCTCAACATTTGTGGCTTAACAAAAGCTTAGCTAATTGTCTCTTAATCATGCCGTAGTTATCTTAAATGCAAAAACACTAGGTTCTTTTCTTGTACTATAATTGATCATTAAAATAGACAGTCGACTAATTAATCATCATGGAACTTGAGGCTGTCTTAAAATATGATCACAGGTTTCTCAACTCTCTATATCCTGCTGCTAAAAACCATAAAATATGAGCCATCTGTGCTGCCAATTATATGACTAAACTATACAAAAGAATCACATAAAGATTTGATACATAGAACATATTCACCGACAGGTTCATAAAAAAGAAGTCTATGCCCATTATTAGAATTAAAAGTTCCATATTATTGAAAAAAATAAGCAAACTTTGGTGAATAAAGAGTACTTGCACCCCATGAATGAAGCTGCCTTGTTGTAAAATCTTTTGTTCCTTGTACTTTCTGCAAGAACTCAACTGGAGCAGACTTTGTGGCAACAATATTAAAACATGTCAACGACAACGACCCACGTCTGGTTTCCCATTGTTATAGTTCCCTTCCATCTTTTTTGTGCAATTTATAACATAAAACACAATGATTCCAGTAGTTATAAATTAAAAGCATGATCATCTTTTTTAATCTTTTGTTTTTTTCAAACTCAATTATGACTTCTGCTGATAAAAAAATAATCAGTGATCATTTGATCTGTGCATTAGCTGGAAGAATCTTGGTTTCAATATAAAAACCAACCCCCTCTTCATTTTCTTTTCTTGGCTGCGGCTACCTAGAACTGAGGTATTTTCTCTCTGACAGTCTTTGATTTTTTGCATCATGGGAAGACAACCTTGTTGCGAAAGGGCTGGTCTGAAACGTGGTCCGTGGACGTTGGAAGAAGATTCTAAGCTTATGAACTTCATCCTCAACAATGGAATACAATGCTGGCGGCTCGTCCCAAAACTTGCAGGTATATATACATATCTATACTACGTACCTATGTTCGAGAAACTCTACCTCAGTTGATCATATAAATTCATTAAAGGTTTTCTTGTTTCAGGTTTGATGAGATGTGGAAAGAGTTGTAGATTGAGGTGGATAAATTACTTAAGGCCAGACCTGAAGAGAGGGGCATTCACAGAAGCAGAAGAAAACATGATCATTGAACTTCATTCCAAACTAGGAAACAGGTAATTACAGGCATCATAGTGAAAGATTATAAGCTTTTTTTTTTTTTTTCTGACATTGTTTGTGGTTTGTACCAGGTGGTCTAAAATAGCAGCGCATTTTCCAGGGAGGACTGACAATGAAATAAAGAACCACTGGAACACAAGGATCAAGAAGAAAATGAAACTTCTGGGATTAGACCCGTTGACTCACAAGCCCGTTGAGGAAAAAGCTTCTGGAAGTGAAGAGATAATCCATCAGAACCTGGAATTTCAAGAAAGTACTGTCTCAATCCCACTTTCTAAAGAAACAGAGGGGGCATTAATTCGTGGCTCTAATCAAGATAATATCAAGAATTTGGAAATGGGGTCTTCAATTATGTTCCAAAACAAAGAACCTGTGGGAAATTTTTCCATGGATCCTTTCCAGAATTGGATGGATAATCCCTTTATGTGGGATGGTTTCACTAGTTTGGGAGACAGTTTTCTATGAAAAATGAAAGGAATATCATCATTGGGTGTATAGTCTAGACAATTACTGTTATTATCCATATATTTCAAGATCACATTGGACAACTTTATCCGTCCCATTTTGTTGGGTGCACATGCTTTTTCAGTGAAAACATTTAAAAATTGCGGATTTCTTTTTTAGGTTGGGTTTTGTCAATGATGTATAATTCCATCACATTTTTCTTTTGCACAAAGAGGAAAATCATTAATTTGATTATACATTTTTTTCTTATACGACCAATTAAATTTTGCATTAAAACATTAGTGCATTCCTCAACATCATTGAAACTTTTTCTTTTTGATGATTATATTTTGGAAATTCAGCTAACACAAAACGTCGTCGTATGAAACCCCCTTCCGATTTTCAAAATCCTCATCCATAAGACTAGAGGAACTTCTGGAGAAGTCCAGAAGGTATTCATTCCTCGCCACTCTTCCAGAATTGTCCTAATTTTCCTTTAAAATCCTTGGGCCTGCCTCTGGCTCTCAGGTACATTCAAGAATTTGCAAAATCTGAAATTCAGTCTGTAAAAACTTAGTTGTTAAGCTCTGAGGAGAAGAAAAAGAATGTCCTGCTGTGTATCAAACATGTCAATCTCCTATCCCATGTCCTCCCAAAGAGCCCTTTTCACTTCTAATTCCAATCCCTTCCATTCAAGATTTCCCCACTCATTAATAACTCCAATTTCTGACAAAAATTGGCCCAAGTGTGTGGTCAAAGCCATGGCAGGTGAAGGCAGGGATAATCTTGATCATTTGCAGAGAACAAATAAGCAGCAAAGCCAGCAGCCCAGGAGAAGATCAGCCCCAGTTGCTCCCATAGGTAGGAATCTTTGAATAAATGGTTCCTTTCTTACCTAAATTTCCATTTTTGATCTATTGTTTGTTTTTCTTTGTTGAAATAGCGAAAGTTCTAATTTTGTAGTCCGATCATTTTCTTGTAAAAGCTTTAGTTAAAGCAGTGTAAAGGGTCTTCAATCTCCCAATATCACATTGTTTTTGTCAGATTTTCCAAGATTTGTGTCTAACGCGAACTTCGTAGAAGTTTTTCTCATGATGAGCATAACAGCCACAAATTTTCAGCGTTGATCTTGCTCCAGCTTTTACAAATTAAGTTCTTGCAAATCCAATTATGGAGATTTGTTATTTCAGAACTGATTGACCACTTTGCCAGTCCCAATTTGAAATGAGTGCTAACATAAATTGACTATGTATCCAGGTTTGTGGGACAGGTTTCCAACAGCCAAGACAGTGCAGCAAATGATGGAAACAATGGAGGGATTGATGGAGGACCCTTTTACTTATAGCAGTGGATGGCCGTCACCTTTACCCCCGGCTGATACTGTAGGATACAGCAGGGGAAGAACACCATGGGAGATCAAGGAAGCTGAAACAGAATACAAAATGAGATTCGACATGCCCGGCATGACTAAAGACGATGTCAAGGTTTGGGTTGAGGAGAAGATGCTGGTTGTCAAGGCCGAGAAAGTGCCCAAAAAGAAGAGTGAAAACGGGGAAGAAAATGGTGAGGAGTGGTCTGCTAAGAGCTATGGGAGGTATAGTAGTAGAATTGCTTTGCCTGAGAATGTTGAGTTTGAGAAAATCAAGGCTGAGGTTAAGGATGGTGTCTTGTATATAACCATACCAAAGGCTGGTAGCAGTGCCAAGGTTGTTGACATCAATGTTGAATGAGAAGTGACAAGAGAATGTGATTTCCCTCTTTATTCTGTCAATTATGTAATGGTACTGCGGCTGCGAGTTGCAATGTTGTGTATTGTATTCATTTGACTTCAGAAGTAATAAATCAATACCTTAGTTTTTGTAAATTTGCCGTACCTAATGGTTTTGACAAAATTCAGGAAGGCAAAATCAAGAAAATTAAGGACTACTATAAATAGATGAATCTAATTTCTTTTTTTTTTTATGACAATGATCAGTGAGGACTTGGTAAATGCTTGTTTTCTGTTTAACCTCAATTACATGCCAAAGAAACGATTAATCACGCGCCAGGTGAGGATGGCCAAGAATCAGGCCCACCGTTTCATTAATGTTGTCATGTTACTACCAAGGAATAGATTATATACAATTGTTGCACAATTACCCCTACATTTTGCACGCATTCTGAAATCATTCTACACATGCTCCCTTATTTCTTACTGTAACTTATGGTTGCTATGTAAGGACAATTGGAGTGCAGTTCAGCTTATAGAAATACCATATATGTGTGCGTTGATTTTGTTTAGAAATTTGGATCATATGTGATAAAAATCAAAAGAAATGGAGTGAAACGGAATTAAGCGATCGAAATGGGCGATCGAAGGATGTCCTAGCATGCGTTGGCAAGATGCTGCGCGTTAGGGCACGAGGCAAGGCATGCCTAGGTGCAGCCATGAGCATAACCGGGCAGCAAGATGCGCGACATGCACCCTCGCACGAGTTTCGCAAGCCAAGGCGCGCGGTCTATTGGAATTGTGCACCCTAGCGCAAGTTGTCCACACTAGGGCGCTTCGCAAGATGTTTTCTCTTGGCACAATTCATCACAAGATAGTTGTGCACGGCGCAAGTTCATTAAACCTAATATTCTATTGTCCACTAGACCTAGGAATCTATTTTTGTAGGTAATATATATGTTATCTTTCAGGACAAATTGAGATGGACCATACGCAAGTGTTTTTAAGTGCTTTTGAGATAGTTTTCTCAAGACGGAGTTTAGAACGAGGGTATTAGATGTTCTCATGAGATTTGTGAGATTCAAGTTGTACTTGTTACTTTGATTTAAAATCAATAAAATTATTTCTTATCAAATGGATTAGGCATATTGTCGAACCACATTAAATCTGTTGTTAATTTTTCATTGAATTTTCTTTACTATTATTTCATAGTTTTGTTACTAGATCTATCTCGGATACAACAATGTGAAACTTCAATGATAAAAGTATCTATAAGATGCCGATTATTTTGGTCCTACAGGCGTAGCCATTGCACTTCATCTGTTGACAGACCTATGGGCTAATTTCTCCATCTAAGAAAACAAACTAGCCATTAGTAGAAGTGCTGCGCGCCTCAATTCAAGAACCAGAATAAATCCCTCTCCTTTTGGATTCATTCTCATTATTTTTCTGCAATGGTTCCTACAATCAAATTGCGGAAAAGTTTTTCTTTTTCAGTGTCAATTGTTGTCCTGATACTGCATATGTAAGAAGGTTGCAGACACCTTGCCTGGAGGAGTTGATCTATTTCCATTAGTATTAATGCTTCATTATATAATGTTGTTATGCCTCACAAGGTTGGATAACTTACAGGACTATAACACTATGTAGCGATTCAAGGTCAGGAAGCAGAACAGTGGATCAGAAACTGCAGCTGTCCCCTTCTTCAGAGTAAGCATTTCAGCTTTTTTCTGTTTTCATCTTTTCCATGGCTGTAAAGATGCCATAGGCCTTGTATTGTATACTACATGAAGTATATCATAAGGAATAGTCTAGATTCCTCATTTGATAGAGTTAAGTTAATCCAAATCACATGAATTAAGATCATCCTATGTGCTTCAATATTCTCAAAATAAACCACCAAAAGGAAACTGATACGCGGACTTATTTTCCTGAAACTGTATTTCAGCCGCTCCAAATCTTTAATACATTCGGAAGCAAAGCAAGATCACCAATTGTGACTTCTAATTTCACCTTTAAGAGTGATCAAAGAGCAGCAAAGCATAACGAGGCAAGTAAATACCGTTGCAGTTTATGCCAAAACTTCTTAAATTTATTTCATTACTTCTGATGCATTTGCTTTTTTCATCCTCTGTTTTTTCAGAAGCTTGAGCAGAAGTCAAATCAGAGGAGTCAGACAGACAGCAAAATGCAAAGTCACAGGTTTCCAAGTGACCTATATTTTTCAATTGCCTGTGCATTCCTTTGGTGCAGGTGAAAGCAACAACTAGTGGTTTAAAGTATTTACACCAATCCATTGCTAAGCTCCAAATAATGCAGAGATTCCTCTTACAATAAAATCACCAAGAAATTAAGCCAAAAAGATATCATGTTTCAGTTGGATCACTTTACTTGATTGTCCTCTTTTGTGCATAATTTGTTTTGTGAGGATATAACTTGCAAGCCCAACAATATTTTGAGTATTTACAAATGCATCAAGGCTAACATCTGCCAACACTACTAGAAAGTCTGAGTTGCTTTGAGTTAAACTTATATCTTGAAGTACTATCCTTAATACTTGCAGTTCTTGCAGATCCTAACAAAGAAACCTTGTTCTCAAAAAATTCAAGGTAGGGCAGCTTTCAAAGTTCAGGATAATGATTCAGGACCTCCTTGGAAACTTTCAATGAAGACAGATAATGCAAGACATGCTACAGGAAAATCCAACTTTCCCCCAATCTATTCTGTCTAGTCTTTTTCTAATGACAGTGCCTGAAAATACTTCTCTAAATATCCATCTCTGATTGCTTGTGCTTTTTATATTTGTTCCTGTGTAGGAAAAAATCTTCACAAGAAGGAAATGTTTCAGGTGAGATGATATTTTGTAGATTAGTTATAGCAGCAAGATTGCTTCTAAACCCTTTATAGCTGATGAAAAATAGGAAAGTTCAAAAGTTTGTATTCTCGTTACTTAGCAAGTGCCACTGATTTGGTGGATGATGGACTGGATATATTAGAACAATATTTTCTTATCACTCTAATATCAAACATAACTGAACAAGTATATCTCTAATGGTGAAACCTTGATTCTCTTGAACTTATGCACTGCAACACTCTAATCCTAAGATGCTTTGTGCGTGCACAAGTTGAAATACAAAGCTAAATCACTTCTTTTCTCACTCCAATTGAAATTCATCTGCAGGAGCTGTGACATCCATGTCCACTACTAAGAGGGGCTCCACTACATCAAAAGCAGAACATAGTTCCTTTACACTCCGGGAAACTTGAATATTAGAAAGTTGCCTTTCTTTAATGAAAGATATCCAACAAGCAATATGTCCCAATCAATGGTGAAGGTCATGCAATAAATAGACCTTGGCCTATTACAGGATATTCCACTGGATCACTCGGATACTCATGGTCAAACTTCAACGAATCATACAAGTGCGGTGGAACATCAGAAATGAGCTCTTGGTGATAATTGTAGCCAAATGATTCTATATTCCCCAAGTAAGCATTTGGTGGATAGAAATCACCTTGAGAGGAATAATCATTGAATTCTTCGTTCCACAACCTAAGAGCTGATCCAGTTCCAACCATCAAGTTTCTCTGGGAAGATTCTAGATCATCAAAGAGATTCTGTTCCAAGTTCTGGTTCTTTGTGTTCAACAAAGAACATGGGATCGCATCAATTGTACGACAGTCTGTCAAATGGCTTTCAGGTTGAACAGAAAACAAGGCAGCAGTACTTTCGACTTTAGTTACTTTTTCTATACCTTGGCTTCTGCTATGGCCATAGGAAGGCCCCAGTCCAGCTTGTGTTGGTTTGTCAGATTCTTTGCTTGAAGTTCCAGGATTATGGGCCACACTAGGTTCCACAGGATCAACTTGGATGTGATGCATGGACAGTGGAAGGTGATCATACCCATTCTTTGAATGAAAGTGTGGTCTATGCTCTTGTTTGGTGCTCCAAGAATACTGAACTTGGATTTGAGGTTCAGACTTTACATCTGAATCCAGCGGTCCAAAAGAGTGGTCGAAATTGATCCTTGAGGTACTGCATTTTGGAAGATCAGACACGTCTCCAAATAAAGCTTTCTTGGGCTCTGTCATTGACATAGAAAGGATTCCTTTCACATTTCCCTCACAGATTTTTGGCTCATCATGGATCGGAATCTTGTGTCCAGAAGCAGCATAAGTCTCATTTGCTATAATGTTTTGTTGCACAGTGGTGGCATTCTTAGTGATTGGATTTTGATGGCAAACATTTCCACCAGGGTCTTTTGAAGAGATATCAGGATGCTTGGTCCCACCAAATGTGGCTTTTAACTCATTTTCTTTCTGCAATCTGCTCAAGTAGAGCCGGTACTTCTGAAAGCATTAAAAAAGAATTCTTTAGAATTCTGAAATTCGTAGCTTTTCATGATTATCATCTTGAATAGAATGCAGATAATGAAGATGAAAAGAAAACACAAGAAGCTCCAGCAATTTAGCAAAAGAAAGAGGATAGCAATTACCTGTAAGTGACTAGCAACATTTTCTCTAGTCAACCACGGCACTCCCATCAAGTCAAGTATTTTCTTGGGGCCAACTTCTGTTCAGAGTTCAGACAATAAAAGGAAAAATTAAGGTTTCACTTTTATGGGTAATGATATAACAGCTAATTGCAAAGCATGATGAAGATGATAAACATACTTTCAAATCCAATCAGATTCACAGCTTTCACAAACTTCTGATGAAGATCCACAGTCCAAACAACCCTCGCTTTCTTTACTGAGGAAGGATCACCACCTACTTTATCATCATACTTGTTATCAACATCCTTCCTTTTCTTTCCTGAAACAAGATCTCCACTAAACAAGTAGCCATCGTCCGATTGCTCTGTTCCACTTCTCATCATCTGAATTTCATCAAAGCATTCATGGCCTTCAATATCTCTCACCTCATGTATCCTTTTCCTGAACACATGTTGCCATATGTTTCGAAGCTCTTTCATCCTTATCGGCTTAAGAAGATAATCACACGCGCCGTGCTGAACACCTTTCATTACCCTGCTCGTCTCTCCATCAACGGACATCACTGCATAGGTTCATTGTATATGTCTTAAAGTTAAGCACAATGAATTGGAAACTGTACAAAAGATAACTAGTTCAGAAAAGAGTAACAGAAACCGGAGACAGAAACTAACTTATGACAGGTAGATCCATCTCCAGACCAACGTGTTCTAGAAGCTTGAAACCATCCATGTCAGGCATGTTGACATCACTGATTACAATGTCGAATCCATCCTTTCTTTCGCGAAGCAAGTCCAGTGCCTCCCTTGCCAAATTACATGTTGTCACTGAAACTCACAGAAATAGCCGTTGGAGAAGGATTGGGAAAGTAGTGCAGATTTTCAACTCAAAGGAAGAAATTAGGAAGTTAAATAATATAAACCTGCTAAGAAACCCCCATCCAAAAGAAAAAGAAAAAAGAAAACAACATACTGGCGAAACCACAGGTCAGAATAGTCTTATTTATGAAGATCATAACTGGGAAAACAACCAGAATTGCGGACATGGAAATATTAAATATATCCGTAGTGAAAGATTTTCTGTTTTCAGCTTCGGACATCATAATGCATGAACACAAGACCCCCTTGACATATGAAGCTGAAGTGATCATAATACTTGTTAGTTATTATATTGTGTATTGAACCAAGACCCCTTCAACATTCATTAACAAAGTCAACAACATGGCCTGTGGAAAACTTTTAATATTGGATAAGTTATGCTGCAGTCCAAGATGGGAGAAACTATATCTCTAGAGTTGATCATCTTCATTAGGCTGCTATTCATCAAATTCAATAGCAGAAGCAGGGGAAAGTTGCATGAAAGTAAGCCGCTGAAATTTTGGGAAAAAAAAATAAAAAAGTTCAATTATTTGTAAGGTAAACCAAGTATATACATTGAAGAACCTCCCTTCAGGTTGAATACAACCTTTCTCAGAGCACTTCCTGTTCTAATATTCAAGTTCTTCAAATATCAGAGGCAAACTTCAAGAAATGTTAGTAATTAAAAAAATAACTGCAAACAACTAAGCAGAAAACTCAAATTCACCATAGTTACAACATACCACAATATATATCAGAGGATTTTCACTTTTCTAATTTCAGATTGTATCTCCCTTTGATAAGTAATCACAGAAAAGAGAACTCTGGAATTCATTGACATCATGCCGTAAAATATCAATCAAGCATGTATACAAGATTTATAAAGTCCTGCTCCTAGAAGACTACTCTCCAAAATATCCATCAATTGATGGGCGACGCAGGTGAGTAATCTGGAAGTCTATTTGCACCTTCCGATATTTGTTTCTAGAAGAACATATTAGTTACTTTGGTAAACTAGTCAGATAAAACTTTGTCCACCACCAGAAAGAAAGAAGGATTAGTTTACGTGAAACCCCAGCTTTGGTGGCTTAAATTTTCTATTCTGTTTGTGAACCATGCATTTTTTTGTATTCTCCTAGAAGACTTCCACCCACCAATTATGCAATAGTCACAGCAGAACCACCAAAGTGAACATCATACCAAAACCACTTCCTTATCTTCAGCTATCTCAAACAGCGTTCTTCCATTTCATGATGGTGGTAAGTTCTAACTGGATGTGATGTAAGCCGAAAAATAGATTAGCAGTAAACACAGAACATCTAACAAGGTTCATAATTTAATAAGTGTAACTATACCACATAAAACTGGTGAAACGGACTAAAGAAAACAAGGAAAACTCCATATCTTTTCCCTTCTTTCTCTCATTGATCGCATAAAGCTTCAGCAGAAATTAAACCAGAATAAAGCCACAAACCACAGAGGCAAAAATTGCAATAGCTATCAGTCAGATAAAGCTTCAGTTTCCTATTTTATTCCTTTTCATTTCCTCACTGGAATTTACTGGAACTAACTGCACAGTTAAAAACACATAACAGATGAAATTTACTACAAGCATTTATTTTCAAGCCTTATGCAGGGTAGGAGAATTCAACTCCAACATAAGACGGCCCATAGTTTGAAATCTAAGCTCCAAATACTTCTTTTATGTTTTTCTATTCTCTGGCTGCACTCTAAGCCCTAAGCACTAAACCATCCTGCTACCAAATATAACATAATTAAACTTCCACCATCTCAAACACAGAGCACCAATAAGAAACCTCTTCGCCAGCCACCCCTCCCCCCGGCCCGGGGAGGGGGAGCTCCAGCCTCCCAACACACACACAGACAGAGACAGACAGAGACACCCCAAATAGGTTTTCACAGAGAGAGAGTATAACTACCACAATAATTTGTCATCCCCAAGCACACAATCAGCATATCAAGCAGCATACCCATAAAGAAACAGTCTTTACCAACAAAAGAAACCATAAAAACAAAACCAGCCAAGAATCAATGAACCAAAACAAAAGGGCAATTGCATTTCAACAAAGCTACAGGGAAACAAATAAAAGAAAAGAAAAAAACCTTCATAGTTGCATTTCTTAAGCATCTTCTCAAGAATCTTCAACCAGGTAGGATCATCGTCCACCACAAGAACCCGAAGACCCGCCGGAAAACAATCGGTCCTCGGTGAAGAAAACCCACTTGAATCCATCAAGAAAGGTCAGATTTTGAGCTCAAGAAAAGACAAAAGAGTGATCAGTACCGAAGCTACACAAAAAACATGTACAAGTAAGTGTGTACGTGTTGGGTGCGTATATATATTATACTCTATTGATAATTATAGTATGTGCGAGGATGCGCGAGCAAGAAAGAGAGAGAGAGAGAGAGAGACTGTGCTTGTTTAAAAATGGAGAAAGAGTCTTGAAATTTTAAGCGAAGGAAGAAAACAAAGAATATTTGGCGCCGGCTATATAGCTTGTAGTTAACGGTCTATGTGGACACCATACCCCATTAGTCCTCACTTCGCTTTGGACTAAACATTTAATTGTATGCTACGGTTTACTGTAAGAATTGATATTAGCTGTTCACAAGGTAATATTCGCACTTAAATATAGCTATTTTTTAATAATATAATATTATCATATATTTTTTTATTAACAATAAAAAACTCGTATATAATTTATTATATATACACATATTAATCAAGAATCCGTTAAATTTAAACCTTTAATCTTATATTTTTTGTATAAAGTTTATGTCATTAAACTAAAGATTACTCAAAAAAATTTTAATTCATATCATTTTTTTGCCTAATTTCTATACCCAATAGTTGATTGATAGCTAATGAATTAGTAGGATATGATTTTCCTTTGATAGTTTTTTAATATTAAGTATGAAGCTAGATCATTTATTTTTATGACTTAGTTTTGAATGAATATAATTTTTTTACTCATTTTTGTTGTTAAGTAAGCTAAATATCATTAGTTAAAATATTTTATATTACATTAAAAAATAATTAATTTAATCCATCAACGTCACAATCCTCTTGAAAACAGAGAGATTCCTTTAATTTAAGTCTAATAATAAGTATAATCCTTCTATTTAATTGTGATTTTTGAACTTAAAATTTTGATCAGACTGTTTATGATAAGTTAAAGAAGTCTTTATATATTTTCAAGATAAGGGAAGTATATGTTAAAAGTTACTTGCCAAACTCTTTTTTGGCATCAAAAAATTTTCATTATTATCTCTTCAATAGAATTTGAACAACAAGAACACAATTTTTATTATTAAAATATTTTGCTAAATTCTACCTTTAAATACTTTATTATAAATGCCCATGTCAGAATGTATTTTCCTTGTTGTTCCATCACTTTGCAAGAAAGATGGAGAAAAAAATAAAGTGATTGAGAGATTCACTATTTGTTGTTGAGAAAATGTTTGGAAGACTTTGTGCTACAATTAGTTAAATAGGGTATCCAAGACAAAGAGCCTTTTGCATGTATTTATTCCCAAGGCAAGCCCATCATTGCTTTAAAATGGCAATAATTAGGGGGAAAGCAATTAATTTCATATGATAATACCTTTCCTTGTAGAGAAGTTAATTTAAAAAAAAAGAAAATAAAAAAGAAATATAGTGACATTGAAAAAAAATTAGAATATATGAGATTTCAAGTTTTTAAAGTATTGAAATTTGCCATGAAACTCATCACAATATTGGATTTTTTCAAATAAAAATCTTTCAATATTCAGTAACCCTTACGTCTTAGTATAAGTCCATCTTATTGAACAAGGAAGAGAACACACTTGAGAATATAAAATATTTGGAATTTCATATCACCTATGTATTTGAATTTCTTTGAATGTTATTTATTTAAAGGCAAAAATACTTGTCTAACACAATCAACTCCTAACAATAACACAGTTCAAATTGTAAATGGTTCTGTAACAGTATAAGACGATTAATAATTCAATAGATATATAAATTAAATAATTTTAATATTATGTTTCAACTTTGAAATTTATATAAAAAAAGAAAAAATAATTGAAAATAAAATAAAATAAAACTATCACTTCAAATAAAATATGTATTTAATATATTTTTTTAAATAAAATCCAAGAATAAGTATAAAACTAATTCTTGCAGCGTTTTGTGTTTTAATTGGTGGACAAAGAACCTTGTTTTGCTGTGCACTTTCTTTACTTGGGCCAATATTTCTTGAACAGCTGGTAAAACCCCTACCCCACCCCACCCCACCCCACCCCATCAACCCCCTCCCCAACCCACACATCCAAACCCAAAAAAATAAAATAAAAAAAGAAAGAAAAAGAAAAATTACCCCACTTATAAAACAATCATTCAAGAATCCCTATTACAATATTGATTAAATATAGTTTTCTTTGCAAGATGCCCAATCATTCACCCTATTAGCAAACCATTTTTAATGTTTATAAAAGCACCTTGTACAAATGTACTTGCTATAATAGGGCTCAGCTACTAATTAACATTTGTTTAGTGGAATAATTCTGTAATTGCATTAGTAGAATTCCATTATCAAATGACCCCACAATTAGTAATTTTTTTTAATTCACTCAAAATTTCTTTCATGCCATCAATTTTGTTTAAATTTGTCTTTTTCTCTAAAAGAAGTAAATTTTTGATGGATCTCTCTTGCTCCTACTCAGTGTCCTTCGTTTCGAAAGCTGTTTTTATTTTTACATTTCTTTTTTTTCTACTTTTCATCCTTATTTTATTTTAATATTTCCTTTTATTTTTTAATAAGGATCAGTCATTTTGATTGAATAATATATTATATAACAAGTGAATTTTATATATTTTTATTTGTTTATAAATTTAATAAGTAATTATCTATGCTACATATAAAGTGCCAGAGGTTTTTTGGTATTTTTTTTAAATGAGTTGATAAAAGTAATATTACTATATAAAATAATGACATGATAGTTTCTCTCTCCTTCTCTTTCTCTCTCTAACTTCACTTTTTATTTTTATTTTTTTCAATTATTTTACTACATCTTAACCCCTTCCTTTAATTTGTCCAAAAAATTCAAATAAGTGCATAGAAATTATTAAAAGGTCATAGTGTTATATAGTAAAGTTGCTTCACGCTATACAAATTTTAGCGCACACATTCAGTGTACAAATTTTAGAGCACACATTGCTTTGTCCGAGTAAAAGGACCAATGTTATTGGTCGAAATTGTCCACTAAACCCACATAAAATGGGCTTTCTAAGTCTAGTTGGCTCAAACTAATTAAGGGCTCAATTAATATAAATACCCATCTCTTTTAATAAAAAAACATCTAATCACTTATTTTTTATTTGAGCACCATTTTTACATGGATGTATTTCTAGAATAGAAATTCATTATTCAATAATTTTCGAAAAGAACCTCAGACCCAACTGAATACAACATTAAACATAGTAAATTAAAAAAAATTAAGAAATTATCCGTTGATATAAAATATATATATTCAAATTATGAAAATGACAAAAACTTTTCTTTCTTTTTCTTTTTTTTATGGAAACCCGCATAGGACAACACATCCCCATCAATCAAGTTAGAAGCCCTAGTTGTCTCCATGTTGTTGGAGCGTGAGTTTCACGCTTTTCTCCAACAACTTATCCTCCAACTTGAATGACTTATATGAAGATTCCTAAATACTTTAAAAAAAAAATAAAAAATGTTCCAATTTAATTTTGCATGTGTTATAAGAATCTTGATAAGGGGAAAAATTATCCACTCATTGTCAAGTTGGGTGAGTGTTGATTAAGATTGTCAAAAATAATAACAAATTAAATACATTTTATTTTTTTATGACTACTTTTCATTTATTAGAAATTAAAATAACAAATTAAGTATCTTTAGATATAATATATACATGATAAAAGATTCTACAGAAAAATCCTTTTGCAACGACATAACTTAAGTTCTTAAATTAATTAAAGAAATTACTATGGAAGTTTATTTAAGTCAATGGACATCTTTTGGGGGAGGGAGTATCAATTTATGTGTAACATTATATTTTTAAATGAGATTATCATTTAATGTTATTATAGAATTTAATAATTTATTTTATACATTCTAGAATACTAATTTATATAAGTATGGATGGAAAAAAATTTAGAAAAGAAAAATCAAGTCATATAAAATAAATTAATAACTTGTACTTCATTTATTTGGATAACTTTAAACTATGGTGGAGTTAATCAATCATTATGAGTGTATTTTTTATTAATATTGTCATGCATATGAAATCCTATGACATTGATAATATTTAATTCAAGTAGCAAAAGTCGCAATTCAAATAAATATCATGTTTTGTCTTAATTATAGTTGGATTATCCCAATTAAATCTTCATAATAATTATAATTATTTAAAACTTGTAGATTAAATTCTTTCCTCCACTTGATGTTGTTATATATATATATATATTGTTTAAATTCCCACAACTTTAGTGAATAGTGATAATCTTTATCTTGAGCTGGCTAGCTGATAAGGTGGCAGCTCCCAAAACACTAAATTCTCACCTTTTGTCCAAAATATATTTAAAATTATAAAAAAGGTGGAACATGGCTTGCACTATTGACTAGTGATCATTTGCAAATTCTCCATACATTGCGCAATTGCAGCACCTCAGCATGTTATGACTCAATTAACACTATGTATAAGTGTTACTTTGAGGCTCAAAAGTGGAACCATTTCCATTTCCACTATTATTATAAAATATATATGTATATATCTATCTATGTTGTTGAACTATTTTTAATTAACTTTTTCCTAAAAGCCCATTTCTTATTTTACTTGTTTCATTGAGTCTATGGCACAAGTCAAGTCAAGAATTGAGCCCTTTTGCACCACTAGGAAAAGGAGAATTCTAGACATACAAATTCAAACTAAAAAAAAAAGGTTTTTAAATTTTTATTTTTTTGCCAATTTCTCAACTACTTGCTTTGAAATTCGTATTTATGATCAATTTATTTGTAAGTGTGAGAGTTATCATAGTATTATTTAGAAGCTTAAATTTCAATATATACAAATTTGTAACACTTAATTGAAACACGTTTTTTCAAGGGGTGATGAACTTAATTAGATTGTATGCAAATCATGGTCTAATCATGTCATTCTACACATTTCTATTCAACTTTTGTTGCAAGATTAATGGGTGATTAGCTTTTTGCAAAAACGACACCCACAATACTACATTTTTTATACACAATAAAAAGAAGGGTTTCAACTTTGAAGCAAAAGGGTAGGGTTCAAAGGCATGACTTTTGGAAGTGGGGTAGAGAGAGGGAAGTGGGGTAGGTTTTTCAAAAGGAAGACCCTCAATGGCTCAAAAAAGGAAAATGCCCACTAACAAGTTCCTTTTGGCTAAAGAGAGACTTGGAGAATGATTGGCTCTTAACATATTGGGAGGATGAACTCCATGCAACTTCTCTTAAGTGGAGTATTTTCCTTTTGCTTTGTTTAATCCAAAGTGGGAATTTCACCCTCAAAATCTTCTTATGCTCATGTGTTTCTTGATTACTACACTTATATTCTTTTCCTCTAAGCTGTTTTAAATGGCTGCAAGATGCTGTTTAATAATTTTAGTGATTTGTTCTTATGGTATATGCCTGGAAAGAAGAATTAGGCAGTGTATTTTCCAGTCATTTTCTTTTCTTTTCACTTCCTAGGGGTTGGAGAGGGTTAGTAGGCAAGAATTTTCTTTTCTTTTATCTTATTAAAATGAAATTCTTCTAGTGTTTAGGCGGGATCCAAAGTTCTTCCTACTGTTGTACAGTAACAGCACAAGATGTTTTTATAATCGGATACAAAAATCAAATAAGGAGTACTATTCCATTACGTAATCGAACAATATTTATGAAATCATATATAAAAAGTAAAATGAGAAATAAGATAAGAATACGAGACTCTTGGGCCGACACCCAGTTCACTAGGTTAAATTAACAGTTCAAACAAGTTTTGGGATCCAAGTTCAATACATGAGGAATGTAGTATGTCACCACCAAGAGGACCAGGTTCTTACTCTCATCAACCCAGCTCTTGCACTAATGGGCCTAGACCAGAGATATCACGACATATTGAAAACTAGGCCCATTTGTCTTCCTGGTCTCTGCCCCATTTAAACCTCATCTTTCTCAAACAACTGCGGATTTGAGCAGAAACAAGATGAGAAGGAAAGTTCAGGACACAGTTTTCTTGAGATAAGAACATGTCCCATTTGAAGGAAAGAAAAGGATGGCTTCCCCTTTGTCTCCATCATCAAGTTTAGCTGGATTACTTGTCCTCAATTCTCAACCTTGATTATCTGATTCTGTAGACTGATCAGCATTCATATATTTAGAGAGTTGAGCCTATAGATTATCCATGATAACGGAGCAAGAAATAAAATAGTTTCTTGAATTAAGGTTGTACCTCTAAGCCTATTTTTACATGAAGCTACTAGTGTTTTTGAGATCAATGTAAATTTACCATGGATGGGATAAGATAAACTATTTTACTGTTCTGGCCGGACCAACTTTCAGAGACTATTTGGCTTTGTGGGCAGTCATGGTAGCAAGGCTAAAAAACTCGTAGAGTAGCTATTATGCTCTTGAGAACATAAAATTCAATAATGTCCAAATTCTAGCAAGCATTTTTAGCTGTATTTTCACCTTAAACAGTGAGAATCAGACGGGACCTGTCTACGTTTGACGAGGTTTACAATAGACAAATATTTTTCAAAAAGAAAGATTCCATGGATCATTTTGCTAATTAATGTCCGGTACCCCTTTTATGAATTTTAGCTCAGCATCATTTTCAAACTTTATGGAGAGACAACTCAGTCCAAAACGAGGAAAAAAGAAGAGATCTTTAGTTTTTTTTAATGCAAAAGTGATTACCGCAAGAAAAGAGGGAGATAATGTTATACTTCCATCTTTGATTACTCACTTTTCCCTCTTCAAAGATGCCTTTGCATGGAATCAGTTCCCTTTTCCTGCATCCAAATCTAGCATGTGAAACTATACTATTGCTGTCCCCCTCCATCAATGGCCCCGGCTGACCTTTTGGCTAATTATGCTGTTAATGAAAATGGGGTACAGCTTATGATAGTTGTCCGCACTTTTACTGTAAAAATGATCTTGCATGAATAGTTGGAAAATATACTCAAAGGCTCAAAGACAGTAAACTCTGAAGCTTTGAGGAAATAAAAGTCAAATGTCGTCAATGTAAGACCAGCAAATGTTTCTGTCGTTCACTCGTATGTCAATGGTTAGGTATACAAGGAAAGTTTTCGTGGTTTCCTACTAGACACGCTTGTCACACGTTGAGTGCAAGACTTGGGAAGTTTGTGGAATTGGGCAGAAAAGGAATAGTCTTTATCATGTAAGAAGTGAAATGAAACACTCCTTGGCATTTCTCAGGTTCTCACCTGCTTAGGACCCCATTGGGAGTAGCTATGCTTTGTGTTATTTCCATATTTCAAGGTAATTCAAGATATCAATAGAAATTGAGTTAGAAAGCAAACAAAGAGATGTCATTCTCTTACTTCTGTGACTCTGATGGGAGGGTATTGAAAAAGATCATATTTGCCCCACTTCTTTTTAAGAAGGGTTGAGTTTCATGTTGTTGAATTTAAAATTCAATTCAATTTATTTTCATTATTAATTCATAGTAAAGTCGTGAATATTTAGAATTATACTATATTAGATAATTGACACTTTAGATAAATACCAAATAGCTACTATATCTCTAAATTTGCAAAAGTTATCTTTATTTTATTCCATGTAGCTTACATTTAGCTCATCTTGACCTCATCCTACCTGACTACTAATTTAAACATTGAAATTTTTTTTATTTGACACTCTAACAATTCTAATATTTTACGGTGATTTTGGAATTTAGAAGTTTTGGTATATACAATTAGTTTGACTTGCTGAACCCAAGTATTGATCTGGATCATCATGAAAGACTGCCCCTCCGAACTCAAATCAAATATAAAATCATTTTTCAGAGCTGTAAAAAACTAAACTTGAAAACAAAGCTCTAACAACTATTCTTTTTGTTTGTTTTCTAGGGAAGTCAAAGTCTCTGAAAAGATTGGACTGTGCATGAACATTGCACAAACTCACCAATCAACAAAAAAGACAATAATAATTATGAGGGAAGACTTGACTGGTGAGGCTCAGCCGTTCAGCTTGGCCTCATCCCTTTATTGTCTGAAGCAAAAATATACAGAAAGTATCAGGGGAAAAAACCACTTTCTCTGCCTCTGATTTCCAATATGGCTTCTTTTTCACCGTTCTTTTTCACCTTACTTTGCTTAATTCCATCCATTTTCTGCCAGGTTTCAGGTAACTCCTCCTTAATCCTATCACTTAACTCTTGTCCTTTTAAAGACAGTGAAATTATCCTTAATAGAGGCTAAAAACAATTTATATGCAGAGTTCATCAGCATAGACTGTGGAGGCACAAGTAATCACACAGACCAAACTACTGGCTTGGAATGGACTTCTGATGCTGCCTTCACAAGCCAAGGCAAATCAGTGAGAGTGGAAAACAGAAATGGAAACATATTGCAGTATCAAACGCGACGAGATTTCCCAACGGACAAGAAGAAATACTGTTACACTCTAAACACAGAGGAAAGAAGGCGATACGTTGTCCGAGCAACGTTTCTATACGGGACTTCTGTGTCTGGAGGAACATATCCCAAGTTTCAGCTATACCTGGATGCAACAAAGTGGTCGACGGTCACCGTGATGGAAGCTTCTAGAATTTATGTCAAAGAAATGATCATCAGGGCAACCTATCACTCTGTCGATGTGTGTTTGTGCTGTGCAACGACAGGTTCGCCATTTATATCGACTCTTGAGATGCGGCCGCTAAACCTGTCAATGTATGCCACTGATTATGAAGATGATTTCTACTTGGAAGTGGCACAAAGGTTGAATTTTGGGGCTCCAAGCTTGGAAGCAATAAGGTATCTTTTCTTTTGAGGACTTTATGGTGAGTCATTGAATGTCTACAAGTTTAGTTATGAGTTCTTTGAATATCAATCACAATGGTTCAGTCACGAATTTTTTGCATCAATCGCAGATTAGCCGTAACTGATGACTTAGTTTTTTTGTAGTATTTATGCTTTTTATAAATATCCTTATTGCAAAGTCATCAAATTAATGGAGGTTACTCTCAGGTACCCTGATGATCCATATGATCGTATATGGGATTCTGATCTTGCTAAAAGGCCGAACTTTTTAGTAGGAATGGCTCCCGGGACAAAGAGAATCAGCACGACAAAACATATTGATGTAAACACGAGAGAATATCCACCTGTTAAAGTCATGCAAACCGCAGTTGTGGGCACTAAAGGAAGACTCAGCTACAGGTTGAATCTAGAGGATTTTCCAGCGAATGCTCGAGCTTATGCCTACTTTGCTGAAATTGAAGATTTGGGGAAGAATGAAACCCGGAAGTTTAAAATGGAGCAGCCTTACGTGCCTGACTACAGCAATGCTGTGGTCAACATAGCTGAAAATGCTAATGGAAGTTATACATTGTATGAGCCTAGTTACATGAATGTATCACTTCACTTTCTGCTGTCTTTCTCGTTTGTGAAAACCCGGGATTCTACCCGAGGTCCGCTGCTGAATGCAATGGAAATCAGCAGATATGTGAAGATTGAGGCTAAGACAGATGAACAAGATGGTAGGAATATGATTCATCATTATTGTTTTCATTAATAAAAACATAGTATGTGTTGTCTAGAGGACCTCATAAGTTTCTTGTTTTGGATGGAAGTGAGCAACCTCAATGCCCTGCGTTCTATGTCTGCACAAAGTGAATTGTCCGAGGAAGGTGGTGATCCTTGTATCCCGACAACTTGGGAATGGGTGGCTTGCAGCGTCAGCACACCACCAAGGGTCACCAAGATGTAAGTCATTAAATCTTGTCAATGCAAACTCTTTTCCATGAAATCGAGAAAAATGTTTGTTCCTCCTTCACCTTAAATAGGCCATTTAGATCACATGGAAGCTTAGAATTATTACATCTGAGTATCTGACTCTTTTAAACAGTCTTTTGTCAGGCAGAAATGTGGAGGGTGAAATTCCACCAGAGCTTAAGAAAATGGAAGGGCTGACAGAGTTGTAAGATCGGTGACTTTGGCACGAATTGAACTTTCTTTCTGGGCTATAATTTTGAGTTCTTTTTTTTTGTAATAGGTGGTTAGATGGAAACTCACTCAGTGGGGAAATTCCAGACATGACTAAACTTGTCAATTTGAAAAAACTGTAAGTTCTTCACTCAAAGTGATATTTTAGACCAAACGAACTTTTTCAATCTGGGGACTATATGATGTGCGGTGTATGCAGCCACCTAGAAAACAATCGGCTGAGTGGTGTATTACCTTCATCCCTGGGAAGTTTGCCAAACTTACAAGAATTGTATGTGGTAATCTGGGTAGTTTTTAATTTCTTGATTAATTGACTGGAATCTTTAGGATTTACTAAGTTTAAGGTTATGTATATGCACATTTTGAGGCCTGCAATTGCTTGGTATTATTTTCTTGCAGGTACATACAGAACAACTCTTTGACTGGGGAAATACCTCCATCATTGTTGAGAGGAAAGTTAACTCTCAGGTGAGTATATATTCTTACAATCAACTGAAGAGACAACTATGTTTTACCCCATGAATATTTTACCTGTATCTTTCTGTTGCAGGTATGAGGGGAACCCTCATCTTAGACGAGTGACCAAAACACATAACAAGTTATTACTTGGAGCTTCAGTTGCAGGGCTGTCTGTTCTTTTTGTTCTATCCATCGCAAGCATACTATTGCTTTGTCATTGTAGGACAAGAACTACTTCACAAAGGAGTGACAAAGGTTCATGCTCTTAAGCTTTAATTTATGTACATTTCCTGTTCTAGCTCATACCAAAGGATCCGGAACTTCTTATCAGGCAATTCTTGGCGAACTAGCACTAAGCCATTGATGGCCTATTCAATTGCAAGAGGGGGCCTTTCAATGGATGAAGGTGTGGCGTACTATATTCCACTCCTGGAGATAGAAGATGCCACAAATAATTTCTCAAAGGAAATAGGAAAAGGAAGTTTTGGACGAGTATACTATGGAAAAATGGGGGATGGGAAGGAGATAGCAGTGAAAAACATGGCAGATTCATCTATCCATGGGACCAAACAATTCATTACAGAGGTACTCATCTTGACTCCTCTTTGATGCTTCTGTCCAAACGAAGTGTACAATCATTAAACATATCAAGAACTCAGCATGGAAATTCATTCCTTGATGCCTGGGGATCCATTCTTACAGGTTGCGCTCCTGTCAAGAATCCATCACAGAAATTTGGTTCCTTTAATTGGATATTGTGAAGAAGAGCATCAGTGCATGCTTGTTTATGAGTACATGCATAACGGGACCCTTCGGGATCACATACACGGTCTGAACCTGTGCAGTAAAATGGTAAGATTTCAATTCTTTTAATGATAACAGGAACTAACATAAACTTGCTGTCAGGATCAGATAACCAGAAGCACTTAGACTGGCTAACACGTCTTCGGATTGCTGAAGACGCAGCTAAAGGTTGAAAACTGAACTATTCCCTCTTTCCATGCACAAATTTGATCTCAATATCTAATCTGAAACAACTGAAAATTTATCAGGTCTGGAGTATTTACACACCGGATGCAATCCAAGTATAATTCATCGCGATGTTAAAACTAGCAACATACTCCTGGATATAAATATGAGAGCAAAGGTATCAGATTTTGGACTGTCAAGACAAGCCGAAGAAGACTTGACACATGTATCAAGTGTGGCCAGAGGAACAGTAGGCTACCTGGACCCTGAGTAAGAATAGTTCTCTCTTCTTCCTTTTTTGTGTTTTATGGCTAGCAAATGTAATAATCTTACCTCTTGAAACTGATTATTATTCTTTCCTACTAGGTACTATGCAAATCAACAACTGACTGAAAAAAGTGATGTATATAGTTTTGGGGTTGTTCTGCTAGAACTTATCTCAGGGAGAAAGCCTGTCTCGACAGAGGAATATGATGCAGACTGGAGCATTGTCCACTGGGTAAGCATTCTTAATTTTCAAGAATACACACAGGAAGTTTCTTTTAATGGTCAAGATGATGTTCTTTTGTAGGCAAGATCATTTATCCGAAAAGGAGATGCGATTAGCATTATGGATCCTACACTTGAAGGGAGTGTGAAAATCGAGTCCATATGGAGGGCAGCAGAAGTTGCAATCCAATGTGTTGAACAACACAGCTTCTCCAGGCCAAGAATGCAAGAAATTATAGGGGCCATACGGGATGCAATCAAGATTGAGGAAGGAATGGTTAAACAGGATTCATCTGGGAATTCAAATGCACAATCTTACAGGAAAACGCTTCTGATGAGCTTTCTTGACCTCCAAAGCCCTGATCTTTCTAGTGGATCCTTGCTCCCTTCTGCTAGATAAAACAGATTAGAAGGGAAAATATCGAAAAACCTTTTATATACAATTTTGTAATCCACGAAGTTGAAATAATTTTCAGTCCAAGAAACCATTCTACTTAGGTTTTGTAGTGCAAATTCCCAAGGAAAAAGAATTCATGCAACCAAAAAGTTCAGTTTTGCTGTAAGCATATCTCAATAATTAGGCATCCTTGTCATCCTTAGGAATTTTATTCTATGTCAGAGACTAGCTTAAAAGTTAAATATTGATATTGGCAGGCGTTGGAAAAGACAATGTTGCACCTTTACAACCAAATAATAACCAGACAATCCTAAAATTCATGCATTTTTTATATGGGTTGACCCGACTTGGTGTTTGGCCCCACTTATAACTTGGTCTCTAGACATTGTTCAGAATTTATATCACCATCCTATTTGCCTCATGAGTCCAATGTGACATGTTCATATAAACCTAACATTATAAATATCCCAACTTTTAAATAAAAAGGAAGCTTTTTGGCTTGGCACAACCTAAGTAACGCTTTTTGACATTAGTTTGTGGTATGATATGAAATTTCTAACCTTAGAATTCACCATTCAACCTACTCTTAATATAATACAAATATAAATACACTATTTGGGATTGGCTTCACCTATCATCCCAAATCAAATATAATTTGTGTTTATAATGTCTTAAATTGTAAAAAATATGAAGGAAACTTAAAAATTTTATTATATACATAGGGCTTGTTTACTTGCGCATATAGGATTAGGAGGGATTAATATGTTAGTGATACATAAGTTAGAAATGGTATCCAAAATCATATAATCTATTATTTGCTTGGATTTTAGAAATTAGTAATATCATATGCTAAATACTATCTAATGTTTGGTTGGCAAAAATATTCAATGTGATTACACTTTGTAATGTTCAAAATATTCTAACTTCTAAGGGTGGAAATATATGAAGCTATTTTGACTTAATCCATAAACCAACTTGGCCCATGATACTATGTCGGGCTACAAAGGTATCATCATGAGCTATAAAAATGTTAAACAAACAGAAGATAAAATTAAAAAATGGATCAATCAACCTTTATTCAATGAAGCAAACAAACCCATACAGAATTAATGTTCCACTAAAATTTTACTTTTAGAAGACAACATAATTCGTTAGTATTTGTTATATATTATTGGAATCTATCGTAATACAATTGGACCATGCAAAATTGGATCACATTCCATTTATGTAAGTAGGCATGTCAAACTTAAATTGGATATTTACTATTATATCACAAAATTATGACATGATAAGATAAGATGTCATCAAATTTAGTTTAAAATCCGGCTTGTTGAAAAAGTTTTGGCCCCTTTTTGATTTTTTTTTTAAAAAATAAAATATGAAAATATATAGTTTAATTCTTTATGAAATTTTCCAAGACCCCATGAGCTTTGGAGCCAGTCAAACAAGGGGCACGTGGACTTTGACTTGCTTTTCACGTACTTAATGCGACATTTCTTCAAATAGTTCGTGTGCAGAACAAAACAAAGCAGCTGAAACCTGAAAATGGTGTCTTGTGCAGAAAAAGGAGGCTGTCCCAGCGACTATGTGGCCATCTCCATCTCTCTCCTCTCTATTATCCTGTAATCTATCAATCTTTTTGTGTTCATGCTTCTCTGTAAAGAGTGTTTTTTTTCTATCTTTCTCTTTTTTTTTTTAATAAACTTTGAAATGGATATTGATGTGTGCAGCTGTTTGTTTTGTGCATATATTTGAGTATTGTAGTCAATAGGGGCTCTGGACCGTTTACCTTTTAGTTGATTGGAAGTGGGATTTTGTCTGAGATAACACCTGTGAACAAATTTATAGGTTACTTGGTCTTCGAAATGGAAGTTTGATTAATTTTCTATGTAGTCTGAGGATTAGCTGCTGGATTCATAGTCGATAAAGTGATTTAGTATGCAAAACTCTGTATCTTTACTTTCTTATGTTGTACTTTGTGTTTATTGGAAGGGGAATGAGGTGAGACAGACTCTAATTGAAGATTATGCCAGGATATTTTTCTGTCTCTAGGATATTTTACGGTGATAATTCGGAGGAACAAATTCTAAAATTAAGCTATTTCTTGGGATCTTGAAATGATATGCTTGTTGTGTCTAGATGTGCTGTAGTTGATCCAGGTGAAGAAAAGTTTTTGCAATTGATAATGTTTAGTTTCTGAGTTGGAATCTGAAAAATTTTATGAATGTAGATACAAGAAGATAATTACATCAAATAGATGGTGCACTTTTTGGTTAGGTCTGCATGGAAAGGAGATGGAGTATTAAAACCCAAATCTTTTTCAGTTGTTGTAAACTGTCTTGCATCATAACAGATGGCGGAGAAGGTTAGAATGGCAGTTCAAGATTGGGTGTTCCATTTCTATTAATTCTATGCTCACATAATCTGTTCCATTTCATCTCCTTCATGTTTCTTGTACCAGCCTCATTTTCTGTACATGTCCTACCTATTCTAATCAAGAGTATATGCTCTAGTTATTAGGAGCAGAAGCATGTATTATATCATTGCCACTGGTACATATATGAAGCCTGTTGGCATGCTTGAATATATTGTTTTTCTGTTACAGGCTTCTGGCAAAGGCTGTTGGGCCCTATCTAATTCACAAGATTCCGCGGCCTAAAGGCAGTAGCTTTTTGCTTGTAGCAATACAAGTTTTTGCCAGCTTCAACCTTTTATTATCAATTGTGGTAAAAGATTGTCCATATATTTTTCATGGATATCTTCAGCTGCTCGCATTGATTCTTTTTCCCTGATTCAACAGCCATGGTTTCAAACTATGATTCTCAGCTGTATCTTTAGTCATGTTGAATGTGGCCTATGCAGATGGCTCTTGGGTTTTTGAGGTTCAGAAGGAGGCATTGGTGGAGTTCGTGCTATATATGGGCTGGTAATTTTTGTTATAAAATGACTACCTCTGCATCTTGTATTATGTATTCTGTCTAGTGATTGCTTTTCAATAATGTTCATGCATTAGTTGATAATCCTAATGTTTGTTTGCTCCCAGTTTGGGTTGAAGGTCCACTAGGATTTGGCATGCTGTTGAGCTGTCGTATTGTGCAGGCATTTCAACTATATAACATATTTGTCAAGTAAGTGAAATCGTAATGATGCATATTTCTTTCAGTCAATTTCAGCATAGCTGTTACTAAAGAGGTTGATGCTAGAATATCAATCTCGTATATGTTGTGATAGATGCTATAGGTGCAATCAGAGTTATGACAAAATAACCTGTCTAGTACTTGTGGGGAGAACCCAAAAAAAAAAAAAAAAGGAAGAAGAAGAAGGAGAAGAAAGATTTTTTCAAATATTCTGGTTGAGTTTCATGTTCCTAAGGCTTCTAGCAAAGTGTGCTCATTGAAAGTTTTCAATCTAGAAAAAGAAAACAACAGAATCAAAGGAGGAAACTTGCCTCAGCCTTGTGCTTAGGGGTTTGGTCATTGCAATCTGAAAAACCTGTTTTTACCATTACATTCCCTTTACAAACTTATCCTACAATTTTGTAATGTAAAGAGACTCACTTTCCAACTATAATAGTACAAACAACTATGCAAACAATCTTACTGATTCTATCCTCTTGATGCTTGTGACTTTCAGGAGACATTTGCCACCCATTCGATCATTTATATTGCTTCCTCTGGTTCTCTTGCCCTGGATTGTGGGTGCAGCATGTAAGGATCTCCATGTAAAAGTGCTTGTGTTGTTACTTTCTTTTGCTTACATGGATAACCACGTGAATGCAAGAAGGCAGACTAAGGGACTAAGTAATATTGATATCTTTAAAAGGTTTTCCATATCAAATTTGGCCAACTATTTAGCTGCAAGTTAATGGATTATTATATTTGTCGTATGTGGGATGCTATGAGTTGATTTATTGACCCTCTGACTAGTTACATCATTGTCAATCTAGTGAATCTATTGGTCTTATCATGATTAATTGAGTTATTCTTGGAGCATTACTACTATCATTCTTAAATCATTCTTCACTAATTAATTAAAAAAATTTGGTGATGTAGTTATTCACATGAATAAGCCTCTAAACAACCGTTGCCACATGGGAACTCGATGGATCGTCCCAGTTGTTTGCCTTCATGCATTGTATGTTGCTGCTTTGGTTGGTTTTACAGGAGCCGTCCGACATATAGAGTTTAGATTCCATGAACACAAGGAGCTCTGGCGAGGAATTTTAGTCTCCACTTGTTCCATTGGTACATAATGCCTACTTATGCATTCTATTATATCCATTTTGTTATTTGATTTGCAATATCTTATCTTCTTGGTCATAATGCTTTGGGATTAAGTCCAACTAAAAGAGTGAAGTTTAGTTTACAAACAGCTGATTTTCCAGGTTTAGTTGGCATATCAATGCTGATAGGTTAGCTGCTAATTTTTTGTGTCAAATGCGTATCTGCCTCAATAGTTCACTTGTGGCCTCATTATTTTATTTTCGTCACAGGGATATGGGTGGCTGCTTACATTCTAAATGAGACTCATGAAGATATTTCAATTGGTCAAATCATTTCAAGATCTTTAGTACTAATTATGGTATGCTTTGTCTGATTTTTATTGCTACGTTGTTATGTTAGCTTCTTTAGTTCTTCAGATGAGTTGGATCTGGCTTCATCCGACCTTCAATTTCATCTGTAGATTTTCAGTTTCTAAATCATGCATTTCTTTCCTAATAAATTGTTTCCCAGACAAGTGTCCTTGTGCTGGCATTCTTCTCCATGTCGATATCACAGCCTCTTGTCTCCCTTATGAGCTTGAGGAAAAAGGACCATCAGGAGTACAGTATGATGGGCCGGGCACTGGGCATACCTGACAGCGGGCTTTTAGTACAAAGGGAATCAATACAGTTGATAGATTCTAATGAACCTTTGGATAAGCTTCTCTTGAACAGAAGATTTCGTCAGTCATTTATCGAATTTGCAGATAGGTGTCAAGTTGTTGCCTGTTAGATCATAATTCTCTTTTTTCCTTTATTTTGTTCTATTTGTTCCTTGTGTGATGATGTTAAAGTATGCCTATGTGTTTCATTGTTGAAGCTGTTTGGCTGGGGAGAGTGTCCATTTCTATGAAGAGGTGCAACAGCTTGACAAAATTCCAGTTAGTGATCATGTGAGAAGAATTTACATGGCACGGCATATTATTGACAAATATATCACTCCAGGTACAGTATTATTCTTTTTCACATTCAAGTTGACTTTGGATCTTGCTGTTCCACTTTCTTACAAAATTTGCAGTTCCTTTCTGAATGATGTCTTTTTAGATATATCTTCGGTTTAAAACTTAAATTCAAGTATTGTATGTCTTACTTGCTATATGCTACCAGAGCCCAATACACCACATGTTTTAGTGCATCAAAAATATTATCTCCAGATTTCCAGGAGCAAATTTTTTCATTTCTACATCTTCACAGCATATGTTGACTCTAACCTGTTTATTGAGCTTTGTTTTTTCCATAAACTTGCCTATATAGGTGCAACAATGGAGGTGAACATTTCTTATCGTTGTCGCCAGGAAATTCTATCTACTCCTGATTTGGCACACCCCAATCTCTTTAAAAATGCAGTAAATGAGTTGATTCAGTTGATGAAAATGGTTAGTTTTGTCTGCTGGATTTTCAAATTCATGCAGCCTGATTAGTTCCTTGCCTCTCTCACCCCCTTTGTCTCTTTTCCTGAATTCGATCTTTTTTTTCCCTGATCCAATTTATTTGAAGAATTTGGCAAATGACTATTGGTCGTCAACATTCTTCATGAAACTGAAAGAAGAGGCCAGAATGAAAACAGTTGGCCGTGACCTAGAACCGGGCGGTTGGAATTTCTCCCATAGGCTGAGTTCTGTTCGTTGTTCCGATGACCCTTTTCACCAAGAACATAGTCCTGGAAAGTTGGTCTCCACCAGTAGTGATCATTTAGAGTTGCATTAATGAGAACAAAGAATTTATTGTGCTTCTGGGCCATAACTTCTAACATTTCTTCATGCCAAGCTTGGCTGAAACAAGATTGGCTACTTCCATTGAATAGTTGGCGAGATGGGAGGTCCAGATATAATGAGGCTACCAGAAACAGAGTTTGAACTGTTGCAGAGTTGTATGTGTTTCTCCTAGCCGAGTAGATGACCTGCCAATATATGTGAAATGCTGTCAATTCTAGCAACTTTTTGGTTGTAATTAATGTCTATGGCATGTGGAATTGAATATTGGAAGCCTTGCTATAACCGTCTAACTACATATACTGATGCGTGTTAATATTTCACATCGATAGAATAAATAAGTTGTGATTTTCATACATGATTTTGGACAATTCTCACATCTTGAGCTATCTTTTTGGGTTGAGTTTGGTTCAAAGTTCATTCTTCGACAATATGATGATAATCTTTTTATATGTTCAAGATATATGAGTATCTTTTGTAGTTTGGAAGGGCCATTTCTTTTATTTTTAATTGAATTAAAAAAAAGGAAAAAAAGTATGCCAAAAATGTTTAAGACCAGGTATTATGTTCTCTTATAAAACTGCAAAATCAATAATGTAAATAATTTCTTACTACCATGCAGTATTACTCTTTGGTGTAAGTATTTATTTCTAGCATTAATAAAGAAAAACTTTTTCCTAATCAAAACTTGCTCTGTTCACAATATTCTCAATAACAAAATCACGACTACTTTTAATCGTTGGAACATGTTCATGTGAAAAAGGACAGCCCTAATTACCAGACACATTAAACGTTGCAGATCGTGCAATATCAGAAAAGTATAAATAAATGTTGCTTGATGTAATTTAGTTCTTATAAATGTTTCCGTACACATAACAGTCTTTCCACTTTTGCTTGGAGGAAGTGTATATAAAAGGAGTGAGAGGCCAATGTGATCTTACACAAATATTTCTGTTTCTTCAGTTTTAGTAACTGAATGCCATTCTGTTTTGCTGTTCATCAGCCAATGGAGCTACAGAATACTATCATGCTAATGGTAGCCTGTTTAGGCTTCATTACTCTTTCCAAATTTCTACTGAAAATCTTGGTATGGATATGGATCATGTTCTTCAGGCCTGGAAAGAATCTGAAAGAATACGGTTCGTGGGCTCTGGTCACCGGTTCAACAGAGGGGATTGGAAAGGCTCTAGCATTTGAACTGGCATCAAAGGGCATCAACCTTGTACTCATGGGCCGAAACACTTTAAAACTACAGGTCATATCCAATGAAATTGTGCAGAAATATAGCAGAGTTGCCATAAAATCTGTGGTTATCGATTTTGCTAGTTGTTGAGAAGAGATTGCCAGAATAATAGAGGAAGAAAGGAGGGGCTGGGATTTAGGAATCTTGATCAACGACGCTGGATTGGCTTATCCTAAAAGCATTTTTTTCCATGAAGTTGATTTGGAGCTGATGGAGAGTGTTTTGAGGGTGAACTTGGAGGGCAAGACTTGGGTTACAAAGTCTGTGATTCCAGGTATGTTGGAGAAGAAAAAAGGTGCAATTGTTAACATCGGCTCTGCTTCCTCTGCCTGTCTTTGGTCGTTTCCTCTTTACACTATTTATGCTGCCACCAAAGCGTAAGTTTCTTTTCTTTCTATCCCTTCCAGCTTCTCGATAGCACACAAGCAATGGCCAATTTGTAACTGATGCTAAGAATTCATACTTTTAGTTGTGAAATTGATTTAACTAAATTCAAAGTAAATGCTCTCCTAACTAATCCTACTTACTATCAATTTGTAATTGATAATTATTCTTATATATATATATTAATTTCCTATGAATAATGCATAGCTAATTTATTGTGCTTCGGACGTACAACACTGCAGATTGATATCTAATAATTTTGTTGCTTTTAATTACATTTACCATAAAAATTCAGTTCTTGCATCAGTGCAGATTGGTCCTGATTGTGATTTTCCTGTTCAGATATGTGGCAATGCTGTCAAAAAGCATTAGTTTGGAGTATAAGCAGCATGGGATTGATGTGCAATGCCAGGTTGGTTGTACAACCAGTGGAACTGGATTGCATTCGCTATTTCACACACACACGTGTGTGTGTGTGTTTCATTAGTTGCAAACTTATAAATGAAATTAGAGGATTAGTAATGGACCAGGTGTAGAGTGGTACAAAAGCTCATTAATTGTTTTATAGGTGACACTATTAGGTATGATATTATTATCAGCAGATAAGCTAAAGATTATTGATAATTGATCCTAAGAGAGAGAGGCGCACACACACACACAAATAAATCAATTCAAGAAGCAAGTATTCTTTACAGATCCAATATTTCCAACCAATATAATGCGCTTACAGATGTATATTATTTTTGTTAGGTAACTCTTCTAGCTTTACATATATACACTGAGTGCAGTGTTTTCTATGTGCTTTCATGCATGGCATGCAGATTCCATTGTTTGTGGCAACAAAGATGATGCCATTCAAGAAATGTTCAGTGTTCATTCCATCTCCACAGGCATATGGCAAAGCCAGTATGAGGTGGATTGGCCACCATGACCAAATCTGCATTCCCTATTGGTCTCATGCATTGCAGGCCTGCATCCTGAGATTAGTTCCAGAGCCACTGGTTGATCGGTGTGTCTTCAGGTACTTCCTCTGGTTTTGGGAAAGATAGTTGCGAAAGGATTCAAGAATCTCCCCATTTGGAAGATCACAAGTCTTCCTGATGCCAAAAAAATTTAGTCAAATTATTGGATTCAAAAGTTAAAGTAAAGCATTATAGAGAGATCACAAGTCGTCCTGATGCCAACAGTTTGGTCCAAATGTTGGATTTAAAAGTTAAAATAAAGCATTATAGAGAGAACGAGAAAGACTGATATATTTCCTTTCACTCTATGTCACATTTTCATGCAAAAAAAGTTCTTTTTATATTTTCATGTCCATCTGGTGAATTGTTACAAAAAATAAAAAGATAAAAATTGAAAACTGATGTGCGTAATTAAGTTCACAATGGGTAAAATAGCAAAAAAATAAAAAACAAAAAAAGACTCAAGAGATTAAAAAAGACTAATTAAATACTAGGTCGGGAAGTCCAAATCAAATTAAGCCCATTAAGAAAGACATCAAATTTTAATGGGCTCAAGAGCAAATGCACTACAAATAATAAGTTCTAATGGAAACTTGGGCGCAAGAAATCATACATAAGAATGCACAAAACCTTGAGAACCTCCAAAAGTTGAGAACTCTTTGCACTTCCGTGCGGTATAAAAAATGAAGAGACAAAGATGCCAACTAATGCGAACTTATTTTGTTATTTTCTAAAGATAAAAATAAACAACTAATGCTAACTTAAATTACTCCTAATTTTGGACAACTTAAATAAACAACTCCTAATTTCTTTTTTAGAAGTAGTGAGAGTTTCAACAGCTTGCTTTTTGCAGCCCTGTATAAGTTGTGCGTCTTTCTCCTACCTGAGTAGATGACCTGCCAATTTCTTGGTAAAATGCCATTGGGATAACAACAATTCTGGCAACTTTCTTGTTGTAAACTAATGTGTGTCTAATTATATCAAAGGAGGAAAAAATCAGTTGCAGTTGGGAGTGTGCAACAGAAACTGATACGTACAAAAATAATCTTTTCTAAGTTCAAGTTATATGAGTATCAAGTATGTCAAAAATGTTTACAACCAAGTATTGTATGCATTACCAGAAAACTGCAAAATCAATAGTGTAAACAATATTTACTACGAGCACTATTATTCCTTAATGCAATAATAAAAATGTATCTTTATTTATTTCTAGTATAAATTAAAAAAGAAAAAGAAAAAGAAAAATTTTTTAATAATCAAAACTTGTTTCAATGATGAAATCAAGACCATTTTTAACCATTTTCATTATTACTATCTGAAAAAGGAGAGCTACCTACCAACGGAGGCAGTCAGGCATAAACGAAAAAATAAATAAATGTTTATGTTGATATTATTTAATTCTTATGAATGTTCCCGTACGCATAATAATCTTTCCAACTTGCCTTAAAGCTGGCGGAGGTGCACAAAGTAGCGTGAGGCCAATCAAATCTTACAAAAATATTACTTCCTTTTTGATCATCTACTGGTTTGCTGTTCATCAACCAATGGATACAATGTTGCTAATGGCAGCCTGTTTAGGCTTCATTATTCTTACCAAAATTCTGCTGAAAATCTTCATATGGATGTGGATCATGTTCTTCAGGCCTGCAAAGAATCTGAAAGAATACAGTTCGTGGGCTCTGGTCACCGGTTCAGACGGGATTGGAAAGGCTTTAGCATTTGAACTGGCATCAAAGGGCATCAATCTTGTACTCATAGGCCGAAACCCTTTAAAACTACAGGTCATTTCCAATGAAATTGTGCAGAAATATAGCAGAGTTGCCATAAAATCTGTGGTTATCGATTTTGCTAGTTTTCGAGGAGAAGAGATTGCCAGAATAATAGAGGAAGAAACAAGGGGCCTGGATTTAGGAATCTTGATCAACAATGCTGGTTTGGCGTATCCATATGCCAGGTTTTTCAACGAGATTGATTTGGAACTGATGGAGAGTTTTTTGAGAGTGACCTTGGAGGGCATGACTTGCGTTACAAAGACCGTGATTCCAGGCATGTTGGAGAAGAAGAAAGGTGAAATTGTTAATATTGGCTCTGCTTCTTCTGCCTGTCTTTCTTTCTATCCTCTATACTCTATTTATGCTGCCACCAAAGTGTAAGTTTCTTTCTTTCTATCCCTTCCAGGTTCTTGATTATTTCTGTTTCTGTTGATTCTTCTGCTAGTTATTCCAAACAAGCTGTTTCTGCATAAGAATCTTGAAGTGATATCCTGTCCATAGTGGACCTGAAGTAACTATTTTATCGGAAAAATGAACCTGAAGTTTGTGAGTTGATAACCGATTTTCATTAATATTGTCTACAATGCTGAAAACTGGTTGAACCTCTTTACCTTATGCTGTTTGGACCTTAGATTTGAAATGAAAAAAATGCTAAAGATTTTCTTTCTTTTTTCTGTTTCATGTTTCAAATGATGCTACTTTAGACTTCTGTTTTTGCATTTGTATTTTTCCTTTTCTTTTTCTGACTGAATTCTTTAATCCAAACGTAGTGTAAAAGTATAAAAGCAGTTGCAGATTGGTCCTGACTGTGATTTTCCAGCTCGGATATGTGGCAATGCTGTCAAGAAGCCTGAGTTTGGAGTATAAGCAGCATGGGATCGACGTGCAATGCCAGGTTGGTTGTGCAACCAGTGAAACTGGATTGCATTCGCAATTTCACACACACGCACGCAAACAAAAGTCCATTACTTGCAAACTTGTGGACCCTAAGACAGACAGGCATGAACTATTCAGTTCAATATATAAGTGTTCCACACAAATTCGACATTCCAACCAATAGAATGCACTTACTGATATATAATTTTTTAGCTGCTTTTCTAATTTTACATATACACGGAGTGAATTGTGTTCCGTGTGCTTTCATGCATGGCAGATTCCATTGCCAGTGGCAACAAAGATGATGCCATTCAAGAAATCTTCAGTCTTCATTCCATCTCCAGAGAGATATAGCTAAGCCAGCATAAGGTGGATTGGCCATCATGACCAAATCCGTATTCCCTATTGGTCTCATGCATTGCAGGCCTGCATATTGAGCTTACTGTCACAGCCACTCGTTCAATGGTGTTTCTTTAGGTATTTCCTCAGGATGCGGGCACGAGGGCTGCAAGAGGATTCAAGAATCTCCCATTTGAAAGATCAGAAGTCCTCCTGATGCCAAAAAATTTAGTCCAGATCTTACCTAAATATGGGATAAATGAATTTATTTTTCCGACGTATAGTTCCATCATCCTTTGCATAATGCTCCAAGATTTGATTTTCATATTCAGATTATACAGTTAATAGCTCTTTGTCCATACAACTGTGTGTTAGCCTTGTGAGTGGTTGGATACCATTGGCATGGTGGCCTTAGCATGCCAATGAGCAAGAGTGTCGCCTTGGTGTAGCACAACTATGGCCAAAGTGTGGGTTTTGCATGCATCGATTGACTGGCTTACTTTGTTGCCTAAGAATTGCACATGACGGACTGAGCACCATGTGAACTGTCGGATAGTTGGCTAAGTGTTACGAACTCGCGCACACTTTGCGTAAGGCAATGTTGGTTGTCCGAGCGCACGCTCGGGCTGGCAACCAGTTGCGGTACGCACACGCACATCAAGTTTCATTGTGGGCAAACTCGATGATGTGGTTGGATGATGGGGCATCTAGCTGGCATGCTAGATTATGACTGTGGTACACTCTAGCATGAATCCCACATGGAGGGCGGTTACTAAAAACAATGTGTGGACTAGTGGGTGGCGGTTGCAAAGCACTTACCAGGATGAGCTACCTCTTGCAAGAATAACTGTTAGGACCAAGGTTTTGAAAACTGGACCAGATCAGCCGGTTTGACCGGTTTGGACCAGTGACCTGAGCTAGGTTCGGTCCTGTTGAGCCATAAAAATCGGGAGTGGTTAAAATCGGACCGATTCAACCGGTTCAGTTTTTTTTTTTTAATTTTTAATTTTTTTAAAAAAAGAAAAGAGAAAATTATGTTGAAGATGATGATTAAAAATTTTGGACATGTAATTTTTTGAAACATGAATTTATTTTTTTGAAATTTAATGAAGTGGTAGTTATATACGAATATTTATATTTAATTTGTTATTTTATTTTGTTTAATCTCTCTGAAATTATATCAAATATTTAGCATAGAAGAATTTATTTTTACTTGAGTTGAAGTATGAAACGAATGATTATTTAAATTAATGTGAAATATTATTTTTTATTGATTTATAGTTGACTAACTTTTAAACATTATTATTTTCTAAAAAATGTAATTCAAAATAAGTAAGTTAAATTTTTTTTCAAATAATATTCCTTCTATATAATTAAAGTTTTATTTTTTAGTAATATTAAAATATTATATATTTATTTATAAAATTAAATATAATTATTGCGTCATTATGACGTTATACCGGTTCAACCACTGGTAGAACCGGTTGAACCAGTAACCAGTAATATTACCGGTTCATTGTCCGGTCTGATTTTGAAAACATTGGTTAGAACATCAGGCAGATTATTGTTGGTCCAACTTAGCCTAATAGTTAGGGTTGTCAATTGCACCATTTTTGACTTGTATAAGCCCAAACCTCACAAAACAAAGGTGTGTGAAGGCTGTGGCAATATTCCTTATATTGTTGCTTGGTGAATAATATAAGGTTGGGTTTTTCTCGTACGTACTATATTCATTATCTTGCCGTTGCTTGATTTGTGCATTGACTTACTACACTCAAATAGTAAATCGATTATAATTGGTTGACTATTAATTACTGGGGCAATTAGACTAACACAGGGTTGAATTGGATGGAAAGAACTCTAACGTAAGTCACCCCTATGACACTATGCAATGGTTTCTGCAGCTGGGACGTTTTTCTCAACTAAGGTTTGATTGGATTGTTAGGATCCTTCTAAACATCAATCCATCATATAAATTTGTTTGCTGGATTTCATGAATGCATCATTTAACCTAATTAATGTCTTACCCCTCTCACCTCCTTACATTTGCATTTTTCCCCTTTTCTTGTTCTTTTTTCCTGATGATTCAACTCCTAACTTTTCGTCATGCCGAGACTGAAGACTTTCTTGGTCCGTAAAAAGATTGGCTTCCTCTGATTAATAGCCGGCAAGATGGGAGGTCTACGTGCACTGAGGCTACAAGAGATAGCACGTCAACAGCTTGCTTTTTGCAGCCGTACAAAAGTTAAATGTGTATCACCTAACTGTGAAGATACCTGAAACAGACCACGACAATTCTAGCAACTTTCTTGTTACAATTAATGGTGGTAGCTCGTGGCATTAGATATTGTTTATGATAAAATTGACGTTGAGTTTAATTCAATCTCAAAATTAATTTGTGAAGTGAGAATTATTTAAATTTATATATTTAGTTCAGGACACAATTATGAAGTCGATATATGATATATAACACTCGCATATCAAAAAATGAATATTTGGAACTTGGGCTAACTTGTGAAGTGAGGGTTGTTCAAATTCATATATTTAGCCCAGAATACAACTATGAAGCCGATATGAGACACTGAATACCCCTACACGCACATAAATGAATGTCATGAGCATGGATTACCCAACAACACTTGGCACTTGGGTATCCAGGCATTGGGCATAGTAGTCCCCAAAAGCTAGCTTGTGATGTAAAGGATTATTCAAACTTATATATCTAGTTCAGGATACAATTATAAAGCAGATGTGGGACGTATAAAAGTGTACAATGAGGAAAAATCAGTTACAGTTTGGAGCTTTGTAGGTTGAAGTTATGCTTTAACTTTGTAACAAATGCTGATACGATGACAACCTTTGATATGTTCGATAAATATGAGTATCAAATCTATCAAAAATCTTTACAACCAAGTAATATGTATTACCAAAAAACTGCAAAATCAATAATGTAAATAATGTTTACTTCCATACAGTATTGTTCTTTAATGCAATATTAAATATGTACTTATCTATGTATGTATTTCTAGCATTACCGAAGGAAAAAACAAAAAAAGAAAAAGAAAAACTTTGTCTTAATCAAAACTTGTTTCATTGACCAAATCAAGACTATTTTTAATCGTTTCCATTTTTATTATGTGAAAAAGGAGATCGGGACACACAAACAAATATAAATAAATGATGATGTTGATATAATTTAATTCTTGCCATGGTTCCGTACACGTAATAGTCTTTCCACGCTTGCCTACGAGTAGGGAAAGTGCATAAATTTAGTGTGAGGCCAATATAATCACACAAAATGTTACTGCTTTCTCAGTTTTAGCCACTAGATCTACTGGTTTGTTGTTCATCAACCAATGGAACTGCAGAATACTTTCTTGCTAATGGCAGCCTGCTTAGGCTTCATTACTCTTTCCAAATTTCTACTGAAAATTTTCATATGGATATGGATCATGTTCTTTAGGCTTGCAAAGAATCCGAAAGAATACGGCTCGTGGGCTCTGGTCACCGGTTCGACAGACGGGATTGGAAAGGCTTTAGCATTTGAACTGGCGTCAAAGGGCATCAACCTCATACTCATAGGCCGAAACCCTTTAAAACTGGAGGTCATATCCAATGAAATTGTGCAGAAATATAGCAGAGTTGCCCTAAAAACTGTGGTTATCGACTTTGCTAGCTGTCGAGGAGAAGAAATTGCCAGAATAATAGAGGAAGAAACAAGGGACCTGGATTTAGGAATCTTGATCAACAATGCTGGATTGGCGTATCCTTATGCCAGGTTTTTCAATGAGGTTGATTTGGAGCTGATGGAGAGTGTTTTGAGAGTGAACTTGGAGGGCACGACTTGGGTTACAAAATCTGTGATTCCAGGGATGTTGAAGAAGAAAAAAGGTGCAATTGTTAACATTGGTTCTGCTTCCTCTGCCTGTCTTTCGTCGTTTCCGCTTTATACGATTTATGCTGCAACCAAAGCGTGAGTTTCTTTTCTTTCTATCCCTTCTAGGTTCTTGATTTTTTCCTTTTCTGTTGATTCTTCTGCAAGTTATTCCAAACAGGCAGTTTCTGCATAAGAATCTTGGAGTGATATCCTGTTTACAGGGGACCTGAAGTTTGTGAGCTGCTAACAGATCTTCAGTAATATTGTTTAAAATGCTGAAAACTAATTGAATCTCTTTAACTTAACCTTGTTTTAGCCCTTTTTGGGCCTTGGGTTTCAATGATGAAAATGTTACAAAACTTTCTTTCATGCTTCGAACGTTGCAACTTTACACTTCTGTTTTTCGCACTTGTATTTGATTTTTTCTGTCTTTCTTTCTTTCTTTTCTTTTCTTTTCTTTTTTTCGTTAATCAAATGTAGGTTAAAGGTATGAAATCAGTTGCAGATTGGTTCTAAAATTGATTTTCCTTTTCAGATATGTGGCAATGCTGTCAAAAAGCATGAGTTTGGAGTACAAGCAGCATGGAATTGATGTGCAATGCCAGGTTGGCTGTACAACCAGTCACACAGAGATAGAAAATTTCATTAATTGCTTACTTAGACTACTAAGTAGATATTAGATCAGTAAAGGATTAGGTGTGGAGTGGTATAAAAGTACTTTAATGATTTTCTAGCTAATTCAGCAAGGTGGGTTAGAACTCGAATCTTGAACTCAACCCATTCTAAATGAGATGAGTTTGGAGTGGTTTAACAAGGTATGAAACATGTCTCCCATCCGCCCCAAACTCATTACCATATAAAATATATATAATAATAATAATAAAAAATTATATCATATATAGAATAATTTTTTATATTTTTAGATATTAATAAATGAATTCACTGGTATATTGTAAATATTTTAATTTGAAATTAGAATAAGTGTATTTAATATGAATTGCCATATATTTAGATTACTAAGCTTAATTTAATCATGGATTGTTTGGTTAACCTGCCAACCCAATGGAGCAAGGCGGGTTGGGGGGCGGGGCTGAGTAAGCTCTTGTGGAATAGGGCGTGAATTGAGCCAAATCCATCCATATGGTGCCCTCTATCATATGCTAAAGATTACTAGTAGTTGGTACCTTTCTCCATTTCCTAAGGCAGATATAAAGAAATCAATTCAAGAAATTAAGTATTCTATACAAATTCGAGTTTCCAACCAATACAATGCAGTTACTGACGTATATTTGAGTGGCTTTCTAGTTTTACATATGCACTGAGTGAAGTTTTTTCCATCTGCCTGGCAGATTCCAATGCTTGTGGCAACAAAGATGACATCAATCAAGAAATCTTCAGTCTTCAGTCCATCTCCAGAGACTTATGCCAAGGCCAGTATAAGGTGGATTGGCCATCATGACCAAATCTGCATTCCCTATTGGCCCCATGCATTGCAAGCCTGCATATTGAGCTTATTGCCAGAGCCACTGCTTGATTGGTGTGCTTTTAGGTATTTCCTTGGGATGCGGGCACGAGGGCTGCGAAAGGATTCAAGAATCTCCCATATGAAAGATCACAAGTCCTCCTGATGCCAAAAGTTTTGACCAAATCTAACCTAATTATGGGATAAATTAATTTATATTTGCAATGTATATATAGCTTCATCATGTATGCAGAATGCTGCTGGATTTTCATATTATGTTATATAATCGAAAGATTAAAGAGTTAATAGCTCTTTGTCCTTATAACCATGCAATGGTTACTCAGCAGCCTATCTATCTTGAAAAGGATATGAATCTTGACCAGGGACGTTTTCTTTTTTCAACTAAACATTCAGATTGAGTTATGTTCATTGTACTGATGGCCCTTTTCACCAAGAACATAGTCCTACAAGGTTGGGCTCCAGTTGTAATAATTTAGAGTTGCATCAATGAGAACAAAGAAATATTATTATGCTTCTGGGATATAATTTCTGACTTCTCATACCAAGCTAGAAGAGTTTCTTGTCTGAAATTAGATTGGCTTCTTCCAGTTAACAGTTGGCAAGACGGAGGTTCAGACATACTGAGGTTACAAGAAATTGTGTTTCAACAGCTTGCTTTTTGCTGCTGTATATAAGTTCTTTAAAATAGTAACTTGTCTTGGCATTTATGTAGCGCATTAATAAAGAAAGAAGAAAACCTTTTCTTAGTCAAAATTTGTTTTGCCGATGATTGTTTCAATACACAAATCAAGACTATTCATTTTGATTATTATTGTCTGAAAAGGGACAGCTAAAACTACGGAGACTAACAGCAACATGTGATGACGCTATGGAAGTTTTGAAAAATATTTTTAGTAAGTAGATCTCCTGGTTTGCTGTTCATCAGCCGATGGAGCTACAGAATGCTATCCTGCTGATAGCAGCCTGTTTAGGTTTCATTGCTCTTTCCAAATTTCTACTGAAAATCTTCATATGGATGTGGATCATGTTCTTCTGGCCTGCAAAGAATCTGAAAGAATATAGCTCAGTGGGCTCTGGTCACTAGTTCGACAGACTGGGATTGGAAAAGCTCTAGCATTTGAATTGGCATCAAAGGGTATCAACCTCATACTCATAGGCCGAAACCCTTCAAAACTACAGGTCACATCCAATGAAATTGTGCTCAGATATTGTGGAATTGCCATAAAGACTGTGGTTATCGACTTTGCTAATTATCGAGGAGAAGAGACTGCCAGAATAATAGAGGAAGAAACAAGTGGCCTGGATTTAGGAATCTTGATCAACAACACAGGATTGTCGTATCCTAAAGGCAGGTTTTTTCATGAAGTTGATTTGGAGCTAATGGAGAGTGTTTCGAGGGTGCACTTTGAGGGCATGACTTGGTTACGAAGACTGTGATTCCAGGCACGTTGGAGAAGAAAAGAGGTGCAATTGTTAACTTTCGTTCTGCTTCCTCCTGTTTTTCCTCATTTCCTCTTCACGCTATTATGCTGCCTCCAAAGCGTAAGTTTCTTTTCTTTCTATCCCTTCCAGGTTCTTGATTGTTTTTCCTTTTTGCTGTTGATTATTCTGCCAGTTATTCCAAACAAGCAGTTTCTGCATAAGAATATTGTCTGAGGTGCAGAAAAACTTGTTGGATCTCTTTAAGGTATGAAATGAGCTGCAGATTGGTACTGATTGTGATTTTCCTGTTCAGGTATGTGGCAATGCTGTCAAAAAGCCTTGCTTTGGAGTATAAGCAGCACGGAGTTGATGTGCAATGCCAGGTTGGTTGTAAAACCAGTGAATCTGCACATTCCTTTGAAGTGCCGTTTGTTACATTTGTTAAGGTATTGCATTCACAATTTCACACACCACACACACACACACACATTCAAAATGTTCAGTAATTGCAAACTAGTCAACTAGTAAATGGAAATTAGACGGTTAGTAATGGATTAGGTGTAGAATTGTGTAAAGGGCCTCTTGCATTCCATCAAATTTGACATTTCCAGCCAACAAAATGCACTTACTGAAGTATATTTTAGTAGCTTTATAGTCTTATTGACATATTATGTGCATTTTATCCATGGCAGATTCCAGTTCTTGTGGCAACAAACATGACAACAATCAAGAAATCTTCAGTTTTGATTCCATCTCCAGAAACATATAGCAGGGCAAGCATAAGGTTGATCGACCATCATGACCAAATCTGCATTCCCTATTAGCCTCATGCATTGCAGGCCTGCACGGTAAGCTTCCTGCCGGAGCCACTGCTCCAATGGTGTCTCTTTAGGTTTTTCCTCTGGATGCGGGCACAAGGGCTGTGGAAGGATCCAAGAATCTCCCATTTGAAAAAAGATAAGTCCTCCTGATGCCAAATTTTAGTCCAAATCCAACGAATTTGTATTTGCAATGTAAATATAATCCCATGATGGACTAAGCATTATATTTTCTTATGATCTTGAGATATTTCTAGGTAATGTTGAGAGCTGAAACCTATTGATTCTTGTGCTTATTGAAGCACAAATATGAATCTTTTACTGTACACAAATCCATAGTTTGCAGCAACACAGAGATCTCTGGAAGTATAAACTCAGAATAATTCAAACAAGTATACTAAGAATTGATATTAATATGCATATCCGCAGGTTTAAATCCCAATATAACTAAATATTACCAGCAGTAATCAGCCAAAAACTGTGCAAGACAAAGATTCATTAACACAATGGTAAAATTACATGCAATTACATGCACACAAAAGACCTCTTATATACCCTTTTCTTGTCACTCTGATCTCATCCTGTTAATCTGGTTCAAAGCAGGCTGCAAAATATTGTACAGCACCCAAAGAATAGCTGGTGCGACAACAAACAGCAAAAGCTGGCCCCTGTTATCCGCCGCCGCCGCCGCCGCCTCAGCCAAGGAAGCGATTTCTCCAGCTTGAGCCTCCGCCGGGTGGAACAAGCCTGAAGCAGCGAGCCCGCTTAGCCCCAGCCCGATGATCACACCTTTGGAACTCCTCATTCTGTTAATCTGATTAAGGGCTGGCTGCAGTATGTTGAAAAGCACCCAAAGAACCGCGGGGATTATAGGGATCAGAAGGGCTAATCCACGGTTGTCGCCTTCGGCTATCTCTGCTAGCTGCTGGGCGGCGAAGGCAGGGTTGGTGGTGGAAAGGGTGGAGAAGATGGCTCCAGCGATGGCGGTTCCGGTTATGGCTGCAGTGATTTGTGGAGGCTGTGGTGCGGTGGTGAGGCCTTTTGGTAGGCTTTGCATGGAGAAAAGGGAAACTTGTTTTTTGGGCCTGGAGGTGTTGATTCCTTTTGTGTTTGCAGCGAAGCATTTGGCATTGAGCATAGCTATTGATGTGGCCATAGTAGCTGCCATTGGTGTTGCTTTGTTTTATCTCTTATTTTCTAATGAAACCTTCTTCTTGATCAAATGCTCAAAAGATTTTGCAGTATTTTGAGGTTTGAAATTGGAATATAGGAAATAGGAAAATGGAGCCAAAGTAAGAAAAATGAGATCCAATGGGAGTGAGTTCTGGATTGTTCTCTTATCCAGAGGATGTGATTTGTGAGATATGGACCTCATATTAGGTGCCCCACACAGCTTCCTCTTATCACAAACTCTTGTTTTGTCACCTTAGTTAGGAAGTCATCCAAGATTTTTTATTTTATGTTCCCCTTGGTGGTGATAGCCAAGGCCTAAGGCCCTTTGTTTAATGCAATCTCATTCCACTGCACTCTTGCAGGCTTGCTCTGGCCCATGCTGACAAATTTGGGTCACTGTGAAAATTTTCACTTGGGCCTTCATTTGGATTGCCAAGTGAAATGATATACATTGTACAGTGGTCACTTCCATCCACCAATTATCTGTAGTGTTTCATTTACATTGTCCATTATACAAGTGGATTTATATTTGACAGCACTAGGATGCATGAGATATTGCTTGACAATTGCTCATCCCTCTACAACAATGTTTTAAAAATCGGACTGAATAAGCCGGTTTGATTGGCCTGACCAGTGGTTGGTGGTTGGTTAAGTTTGAATCAAGCATGAAAATCGGCCACAAGTTAATTGGATGTGAACCGGTAAAAATCGGTCAAGAACGGGTATAAGTTTGACTGGTTCTTGATCGATTCACTATTATTTAATTTTTTTTAATATATTTTTTCTATCCTTTTAAAAAATTCCAAAAAAGGTTAATAATTTTATATATAAAAAAAATTATTTTATTATTTTAAATATTAAATTTGAAACTTAAAGGGATGGTCATTTATGTTAATGTTAAATAGTTGTGGTATTCTATTTGAATTAGACCATATACTTGTAATTGATTAATTGAAAAATGGTATTTTTTCTTAAAAACCATTTGAAAAGAAAAATGACTAAAATATGAAGGAAAAATTCTTCATTTATCTCTATATTATTGGAATGTTTCTATTTTTTGCAATATATTAATAATATTATATATATTTATAAAATAATATATAATTACTACATCATTATGATATCATACCAGTTGAACCAATAACTAATAAGATCACCTATTTAATGTTCGATCTGATTTTTAAAACATTGCTCAACAATATGCACCAAAACAACCATGCCTAATACAAAAGAAAAGAGAAAGGCAGGAACAAAGAGATCAGCAGAAGAAACAAACCAAGTACTCCAGGATTATGTTCCTTCCTACTTTTAGAAGGCAAAGATGTATGGCTTGCAGCAAGGCTGGTTGGGAAGACATCAAAGATATTCGAATGAGGATTTTGAGCATAAAGATTTGGTTAACATGTGAAAAGGGGATTTAACATTTGGAGATGCAGTAATACATATAAGAAAATATTTCATTGGACGTACTCCTCTCTCGATCCAAAATCAGCGACATATATTGAAGTACTTACTTAAATATTGAAAGATTTTCACTTAAACACGTCTCATCAGCCTTAATCGTATATTTGATTTTGAGTTTTAGATGGAAGGATTTTATATTTCAACCCTGCGCTAAAACAATCTCAAACGTACGTACGTATAGAACGCTTGTTGATTGCATCATATTATGTAGGGAAATACTTGATGTATAGGTGCATTTTTCTTGTAAATTTTATAAAAAAGAATTTGATTAATATTTTAAGCTAATTAAAATAGTATTGAATTAGTACAATTTAAAATTCAAAATGTTAAATATGATTTAAAAATTAAAAAGTTTGACTTCGTGTCTAAAAATTAAATTTTAGTTACGCTAAAATAGTTCTTAATCTTGCATGATAAATACATATTCAACTGTACGTGGCCATACAGGCAATGCAACTTTCTGGTATTAATTGACGATTAAAAAAAAAGGTTGAGCCCAATTTAGTTAAATTAAATAATATTTCTGATGTTGAAGATCAAAACTGGCCAAAAAAAAAAAAAGAGGAAAAGATACAAAATTAATTAGTTAACATAATGGGATACCTTGTCGTATAAGTAGAAGCATATTAATTTAGACGACTTCTTGAATTTATTAATATTTTGAACATTTAACAATTAAAATATATTACTTATAAGCATCGTCAATAACTTTGCCACAAGTCATGATCTTAAATATTGCAGGTTTCGTATAATATATTGTCAACAAAAAGAAAAAACACTGGAAAAAAAATATATATATTGACATTATTGTTGAGTTAATTGCTACACTTACAAGAAAAAATATAGAAAAAAAGATGCCGACAGCCTTGCCATATCAAGAATATTTTCTCTTATACCTCCACATTTTCTATTCAACTTGAATTTTATTTTCAAAATTTCCAGTTCTTACATAAACCTCAGCTGTATGAATCTCCAAAACTCAAGCTTGTGACTTGAGCAAGTTCAACCCAAACAAACTGAGTTGAGCTCAAACTTAGTTCATTTGATTCGGCTTCGAACTCAAACCTGAAAATGGCCAGGACTCTGTCCGTTTGCATCCATATCTCAAAATACAATACAATTTCAAATTTTACAACTTTACGTAATAATAGAGTAGTAGCATCAATCTTTTGTCCCTAGCTTACGTCGCAATTTGACTAAGCCAATTTTGTCGGGCAATTAACCTAACAACCATATCAACAATTCGACTTATTCCAAATGAGTCTAATAGTTAAATCCACTTTAAAAAAAGCTACCCCTATTAAATTAAAAAATAGTCAAACCCATTATTAAATTCGCATCACAACCAAAAATAGCTAATGATCAATAACATCTATCATTTCAAGCAAACTTTTTTAATAAGGGTTTTAGAATTTAGACTTTTTTAAGTCATCTATTCTATGACTAAAGTTAGCAGGCCATTTGATTATTTTACTATTACGAGTAATCATAATAGGCATTGTTATTTGTTAAAATTGGCAACCCTTTTCTTGAATAAATATGATTGCTTGCATTCAACATAATTGCTAGACAAACAATATTGAAAACCAGTTCGGATGCTACAAACAACACGCATTCTATTGTGCCTAAGTCTGGAAATTTTGAATAGGCGCTGATGCCTGGCAGCAGAACATGCACATTGAGTGTAAATGCACTTTACCAGAGCATTGTACGTATATAGATTCCAGCCGTGAATGGCAAGAATTCAGCTGTACTTAGGTAAATAAAAGTCTTGGTGTACGTAATAAATGAATGGTATGTCTTTCCTTCCCCACCCACCCTGTCACCTTTTTTTTTTATTTATACATATACACGCACATAAGAAGTTCGTTCAAATATGAATTCTCGACCTCTCAAAAATATGAGTACATCATAATTGACTAAGAATTCAATTAAAGCACGTTTAATACGTTATTCTCAAAATGGATGTACGCAAGGACGGATTTAGGGAGGCAAGTGGGGGCCATTGTCCCCCACCCCCCAAGATTTAGTACAATATATCTTTATATATATAGTAATAATTAATTTAAATAATTCATTCAAAAGAAGAAATTATCTAATCGTAATTAAAAGTAATAAATTTTTAATTTTCATTCACTAACTTTCTAAAAATTAAATTTTATTGTAGGCTTCGAATTAAAAATAATTATCTAGATTTATTGAATTAAATTTAATTTATTTTTAATTAAAAATAAAAATTAAAATCAATTGATGAAATCTTTACGTTAAAATCAAAATAAACTTTTGGATTCATATGTACAATCAAGTAATCAAATGATAACTATTAAGTTTACATTTTAGAACATTTCTATTTTTATTTATTTGAGAAAATGTTGTGTGAGTTTATCTTAAGAACTTGCAAAACAACTAAAATCTCTCATTTGTATTCTAATAAGATTAAGATAAAGAGATAAATGTAGATGAGTAATTAAAAAATGTTCTTTTTCAAATTTTTCTTTGTGTTATAATAGTTACAAATGGGAACCTTTTTGAAATATTAATATTGTCAAAAACACGCTTCGATCTAAGATGAAAGATAGCTTTTCATTCGATTGTTTAACTACTTATATTAAAAAAAATATTACTAAAAATTTTGATAATGATTCAATTACTGACAAAATTTATGATATAAAAGAACATCGCGCTTAACTACAATGAAGATGCATATTTTAAAATTATAAATTATACAAATTAAATAAAGAATTATATGTTTTATAAATTTTGCGCGCCCCCTCCTCCGCTTTCATTTTTGAATCTGTCTGTGGACATACATTGTATTTTATAATTGTCAGCTCATTCATAATTTAAAATATATATATATATATATAGAGCACTCGTCAAATTCAATCGTAATCATGGACATCTTTTTCTCATACGAAATTGTAAAACTTAATTAATTGAATGAGAAATGAAATAGTATTTTTTTAAAAAAAATTTATAAGGCATAAAATTGTCCAAATTCAGTAAAAGCACCTGAGATGTCTCTCAAAATTGTTACAAAATCCTAAAAATTGGATGAGGGTACAATTTTTTAGTCATGAGGACCACCACTGCATACACAGCAAACAGCTAAGCATTCAGTATTTCCACAGCTCTATACATAGACATGTCACATTGATCTTTACAACCATGTCATAATTTATTGCTTAAACTATTAGAATAATTTAATTTAATTTTATATTATTTCAAATAAATGACATCATATACAGTAAGATGATGGGAAATTAAGCCCATATTCTATGCAATAGTTTCTGTTGTTCGCTTCTGCACAGTCACTTATGGTAAAAGAGCAAAAAGAATTTGATAATGACAGATAAAAATAATTAGTGATAGTTTTACCTAACTCATAAACACTAAGGCTTTGTTTTTTTAGGGTTTTTCAAAATATTTTCTAATTTTCGAGACAAATACAAAATATATATACGCTTTTCAATTTTTATTTCAAAATAAAACATTTCAATAGTAAAATTTATTTTATCCCAAAACATAAAGAAACAAACGATTCATTCTTAAATTATTTTGCCATATTTTCCCAAAATAAAAAGAAATGCTTGGCACATTCTTCAAATTTTCTCTTAAAAATCAGTTCTCCCAAAACATTTTCTACAATTCGTTCAAAATGCACAAGAACAAGCCCTAAGGAATTTTAGATAATTTATAAAATTTTTCACCTGTTTCACTTTTCGCTTTGCCTTTTTAAGACAATTTTTTCTTTCAATACATACCAACAAGACAATAAAATTAAATCTCTATATCTGGTAACATAACAAAACTTTTTATTAATGCATATTAATGAAATAATATTTCAATACGATTGAATTTTTATGTATAACAACAACTTAATTACCATTGATAACGAAAAATAATTTACCAAATATTATAATAACTTGAATTGAAGAAGTGCATAAGTTTTACACACAAAACTTTACTTGCCCTTTTATGAATTAATTAATAGCAAATTTTTGGACCACACATGACAAAACCCAATTCCATATGTTAATTTCATGGACATTATAAAATTGGGCAAAGCTCCCAATAATGGATGGTGAAATTGACTCAATCCAATTGTCCTTTGTCACTCAAATATAGAATCACTGGCTTAAACTAATAAAACAAGAACAAGTCCAAAAGTGGTGGAGATTAGGCCAATGGGGGGG
>JACGDI010000734.1:610134-620580 GCA_014898725.1 Jacaranda copaia
TTTGTTGGGAACTCCACTAAGATGTGTAGTATAGGGTCAACTCCAATAAAGAGTACATGGAAAGTGAAATTTGAAATGAAACAAAAATTAGGTCGACAAGAGAGGTACCAATGGAAATTCTTGGAGACTAAAATTAATATAATTAGATGGAAGAAAATTGGTGGGGGTGGCAATAATAAATATACTTTTAGCACCATGATATTGGAGAAATTTATAAGGTATTGTTGAGATGCATTTATATAAAAAGGGCGTAAAAGAGTTGATCCAAGTCGAGTTAAATTGAGTCGAGCCTGAATTTAGTAGAGTCAAGTTTGGTCCATCCATTAATTCACAAGCTCGAGCTTGGTCGAGCCTAAACAATCAAGCTCAAGCTCAAGCTCAACTCAGCTCATTGGAATAGACAAAGGTTCAGTAAATCTTATCGAAACTTTGTAAGACCCATCATAGAGAAGTAGAAAAGCTCAATTCGTATAAGATTGAATGAGCTTGAGCTCGTATAGGTATGTATTAACTTGAGTTTATTTAGATTCAAAACAAAATATATAATTATAAATTTTTTAAATAATTTTGTTATATATTTTCCTAAAAATAAAAAATTGAATTATTATTATTTTTTATATTTATTTATTTTTATAAATTTTATTATATGGGCATGTGTATGCATATATATAATAAAAAAACTCGTTTAGGCTCTTGAGCATTTCGAGCTAAATATTATTAAGCTTGGTTTGGCCGTTTGACTGATGAGCTCAATCTTGCATCGACTCAGGCTCAAAAATATTGAGCCGATATGAGCATTCATCGAGTAACGCTCAAATCATTTGCGAATCGTCTCATTTCATTTAAATCCTTAGTATGAATCATCTTATGTGAAGTGCCAGTGCCATCTGTCCTAAATGAATGATTCTATTGAAAATGACTTGAATAAAAAACGTAAAACCTTGAAATATTTTGAGACATTCAACTTTTTTATTGAATATTTTGGAATATTAATCTAGACTTAAACTCATATCATTTCATATACTGAGAGGCCTACTTGTAGAAAAAACAAATTAGTGTAGATAATTTACCAAAAAAATAAAAAATAAAAATCGTATTACACCTAATCGACTTTAATTTTTAAAGAAAATATTATGAATAGCCCATAGTAACGGTGGATCTCATGGAAGGAGACACAAAAGGTCCCTAGGTCACAGGATAGCACGAGACTATTCCAAGCTCACCTAAAAATTTCATTCTATAACGCTACTTGTAAATTTATTTTCTTTGCATCTTATCAAAACAAGTTTATCAATTATTGATCCGCTTTAATTTTCAACTTTTTTTTTTTGCAGGAGATAATACTTATATCAAGCTAATATATATGTACAATATTTGTTAAAATCACATATATTTTTTATATAGTTCCGTCTATCGATCTTGCATTTATAAAATTATAAGCTGTCAACATTAAATCAATTATGTTATGGATCGAATTTGATACTCTAGTATTATTATGGGATCATGATAACTAATTTTAATAATTTATTGTCATAATACTTAAAATTTTATAATATAATATTTGAATTTGAAGTGATTTCTTCTTCTGCTTTGGATGCAATTTTACCTATATAAATAAGTATTAATTTCTTATAATTGAAAAAGAAAAATGGGGGAAGTTATAACCCTCCAACCATTTATTCTCGTGGATGTGGGTTGAATGGTTGAACTAAATGATTACATATTACATTGTCTTCTTCTCTTTTGTTTCTCAACATAAATTAAAACTTGCACTACAGAAAATTAAAGCATCAATTATAATCAAATTGTAGCTGATACTAAAAATTCATACATTTGGTTAAGATATTATTTTAACTAAATTCAAAATTGATGCTCTCGTTAATAATTCTCACTGTGACCAATCGGCAGTTGATAATCATTGTTATATATATATATATATATATATATATATTAATTTTACCAACGATAATGCATACGCTTCAAACATACAATGATGCGGATTGATAATTGATAACTATTTATTATAATTAAAATAATTAAATTTGCTACAGAAATTCATAACTATTATTTATAGCTATAAGTAGAAAATTAATTTCGTAGCAATTTTTTCATAGCAGAAACATAGTTTTTGGGTAGTGTTATCACTAATTTACAAATTTAAGGTTGAAAAGTAACATTAGGAATGTTAAATTGTGCAACATAGAAAGAGATATACTTCAAAGACAATATATATATATATATATATATATATTTATATCTGTACTCTGTAATTGAAATCATGATCCTGAAATTAAGACATGGAAATTGAAGAATAAAAATCATGAATATCCCTAACTCACACATTATTGGGTAATGCAGTTTTCATGTCCTTTATTTTTAGAAGAATTAGGTAGAATCAACGAACATAGCTAGCGGTAACTATTCAGTAATCATCCGGTGCTGGTAGTGCTGAAAAATCAATGACGGGAAAACTTGCAGGGACTGGATCGTCGGGGATAACTCCATCAGGAATGGGTCCTTCGGCAGGAGCGGCATCATCATCGCCCCCATTGATGCCGCCGATCACGGCTTCGTAATTGAAACCCTCAATCACATCGTCGGTGGTGGGGGCAATGGAAGGAGCAAAGGCAGGGGGTAAAACTCCGCCTGAAATAGGTCCTCCGACAGGAGCAGCATCATTGGCGGTAGGGCCACTGATGGGGGCAATTACACTATCGTATTCTTCTTCAATGAAAATCTCAGCCAGATCGTTGGTGGTTGGGGCATTGTAGGGGGCAGGGCGCGAGGCAATGATAGTGGGCATCCCCACAGCGGCCAAGAAGATGAGGGCAAGGACAACGATTTGTTTTGCCATTTTTTTGCATTTACAGATCAATTTCTCAATTGATCTTTTTATGCAGAAAAATGGCAGCGCTTGTCCAAAAACATTGTTGGTGGTGGAGGGTGTTTATAGGATAGTGGAATTGCGAATGTTGTGGGGGTAGGAAAGCCAGGATGGCCATACAATGTTTACGTATTTTTGTAATCCAGCTATATTTGACATGAAGACAGCAAAATTGGCAAAGGCTTCAACTCAACTAGCAACTATTTGTCGAGTGACATAAATCTAGTAGTGTAAGTCTTTCACATAATGTGAAAAGTTACTGTTCAAATCTTAACTGATCTTTGATGTGTTTGTGTTTTAAATAAAAAAAATAACAACTATAAATGTTTTTCACCATTGGAAAATCTTTAAAAGAAAAGTTATGATTGAAAAAAAAATAATAAGGAAAGATTTTTTTGTATTTATGCAAATATGCATATTAAAAATTCATTAAGGTTTGATCTCCAAATTAATTAGTTATATTAGTAAACCAATTGCCACTCATCAATTAAAAAAAAGATAATGTTGATACAATTATGAGAATGGAAAAAAATTAGATATGAGCTTAGAATTTGAAAATAATATAACTATTTGAATTAAACCATATTACTGTTTTTGATTTGTTACAAGAACTGAGATCTAAAAATTTAACAAAATTGTACATTTAGGATGGACATTTGGGGATCAAACAAATGGATGTGTGTATATGTATATATGTATGTAAATGTGGAGTAGTCAATTGGCTTAATAGGACCATCATCCTTACATTCTTACGTATAATTAGATTTAGAGTTAGAATTGAATGCCTCTAGGTAAGAATTTTGGCTAGAAGCGATGCATACATTTGCCACCCGCTTGTCAACTCGCAGTAGGGGCCCTCGGGTGCTAAGGGCATATTTCATTGGCCAAGCCCTTGCAGCAGATGAGTTGCGTTGGTCTCTTGCAGTACAATTCTCGTCAAGCAGTAGTTATAATCCTTTGCAAACAACTTAAATATGCGATGGGGTACTATAATAAATTCTATAGGCTAATTTGGTTGAAATGATAAGGTAGAATACAATATTTTTATCCCGCCTTATCATTCGTTTAGTTGAAGTGATAATAAACATTCACACCCGTATGGATATCCAAAGCCTATGTTTATCTATGCAATTCCTATGATAAATTAACATACCACATCCCAAGATTTATTTATCATACTAACCAAACAATACCACATTGACAAAAAGTCACACAGATTATCACATGATAAATAATCATGAGGTATCTTAAAAATTGAATGTGTGTGCGTATATACATCATATACGTTGAAGTAACTGAAATAAAGCAACTATATTTAACTTATATTAACTTTCAAGCGCTCAATTAAAAATCTATTCTAAGGTTGAATAGCCAATTGATCTAATAACATCATTCATACATCTTTACGTATGAAATTTGAATTTCAATGAATTATAAATGAATATGTGCATATGTACATTTCTTTTAAAAAAAAAATCATAAAAAACAATTGGTAAGCACTAATCACCTAAACTTGTGCTACTAAAATCTGATTCAACAATTCCATTAACTAATTCAAAGTTTTAAGTATTCAAACTAGATTATTGCTTCATTCCTAGCATTACTTTTAAATGGTTGAAAGATTTTAGTTTTTTGCTATTTCCATTGCATATTCTTTTGAAGGATAGCATGAATAGTTTCCATAGAATGATATAACACGCACATATATATTGGAATAAGTAAACAATACACCACAATATCGGATGATAAATGAATTGTTAGCTTGTGCAATATGGAAAGAGAAATATTCAAAAGATAATATAATATATATATATATGTATGTATGTCTTGGTCTTGAATTAAGACAATGTGGAAGCTGAAGAAAATCATTATATATATATATATATCATGATCTTGAATTAAGATGCTGAAGAAAATCATGAATATCCCTAATTCCTACATTGCAGTTTTTATCTCCCTAGCTTATTAATTTATTGATTTGATTTATTACAATTAGAATCAAGCAACAAAGCTGGCGGCAGCTATTTAGTAATCATTCGGAGCTGGTAGTGCTAAAAAATCAATGACCGGATCACCTGTAGGGGCTGCGTTGTTGGGGAGAACTTCGTCAGGAACTAGTCCTTAAGCAGGAGCGGCATCATCAGCGCAGCCAATTATGCTGCCAATCATGAAATCGTAATTGAAACCCTCAGCCAGATCATTGGTGGGGGGGCAATGAAAGGGCGGAGGCAGGGGGTAAAACTCCATCGGAAATAGGTCCCCCGACAAGAGCAACATCATTGGCGGTGGGGCCACCAATGGGGCCAATTGCACCGTTTCAATCTTCATCATTGAAAGTCTCAACCAGGTCATTGGTGGTGAGAGCAGCAAAAGGGGTGGGGCGCGAGGCAATAGCAAAGGGTATCCCCATGGTGGCGAAGAAGATGAGGATTTGTAAAAAGCCTTGTTGACCATGTGTTCTCACAATTTAAATGCTGAGGAATTGATCCTTAAGCGTCAAATTTGATACTCTGATACTATTACGAGATTATAATAAATTTAGATAATTTATGTTGTGATATTTTAGATTTTAACTTTATTAGATTTGAAATGAATTCCTTTGTATGCGTTCTTCTTCGATGCAATTTACCTATACAAATATTAATTAATTTCTTATAATTAAAAGAGAGAAATGAGAAGGACATAACCCTTTAAGCATTTACTTATAGATGTAGGTAGGGTTGTAAATGGATATTTGAAAATTTGTTTACTGTTCGCATTCGTATGCGTTTATACAAAATTTATTCGCATCCGTTTAAAGCGAACATTATCCGTATCTGATTAGTAAATATTTGATTATAAATAGATACGGGTATGGTAAATGCATATCCGATTCGTTTAATATCCGATCCGAATGCATATTTATTAAATAATATATTTTTATATTTTTTAATAAAAATCTCATATTTCATATTTGTATATATATAAATTATAATTGAAGAATTGGGAAGAAAAAAGAATAAATTTAAAAAATTATTGTAATATAGAGAAAAAGTTGAAGAATAAAGTTAATCAACGCAATTATTGTTGCTTAACTTTATAGTTGATATACTTAAATGCCATTATTATTATGAATAAGTCCTAATAATTAATTATAAATTCAATTGTTAATTAAAAATTATATTATTTATTTGATTGCTTTCTTTTTAATGAAATTATATAGTTTCTTCTATTAATTAAAATATATTTTTGTTATAAGTTCATAGATTTAAGTATTTGGATATTTGTAAATAGATATTTAAATAGTTGTTATCGAATATGAATATAAAAAAATAATTCGAATATAGATAAGTTTAATAAAATATAAATAAATCTAAATAATTATAATCAAATACGGATATATTTGAATTCGATCAATATCCAACGGATACGAATTCAGATATCATTTTTTAATATCCATCAAATCCTTATTCGCATTCGAATATTCAAAGAGTTAAATGAATACGAATATGGAAATAGTGTATCAGATCCGTTTAATATCCGTTGACACCCCTATGTAGGTTGAATGATCGAACTCGATTGTTTATGTTGTCTTCTCTTTCTCTATTTCTCACCATAAATTAAAACTTAATACTAATAAATAGAAATTTAATTTTTAATTATAATTAACAAAAACTTATACTTTTAGAGTATATATATAATAGATTAGTTATGTATTTTCGGTATGAAAATTAATATATATATATATATATATATAAAGAATGGTCATTAGCTATGGATTGATCGTAGCGAGGGTTAGCTATGAGAGCATCAACTTCGAACTTAGTTAAAACAATTTTGTAGTCAAAGTTATGAACTTTTAGCATTAGTTACAGATTAGCTGTAATTAATACCTTAATTTTTTTGCAGTAATTTTTAGCATGTGTAACATGGGAAGAGAAATATTCAGAAGAGAATACATATAAATAGATGTCATGACCTTGAATTAAGACAATATGGAAGCTGAAGAAAATCATGAATATCCATAATTCCCACATTGCAGTTTTCATATCCTTAGCTTTTTGATTGATTGATTTGATTTATAACTATTAGAATCAACAAACAACGTTGGCGGGAGCTATTCAGTAATCATCCGGTGCGTCGGGGAAATATTCAATAGGACCTTCTCCTTCAGCAGGAGCGGCATCATCAGCGCCACCATTCACAACACCGTAATTGAAACTCTCGGCTAGATCGTTGGTGGTGGGGGCAATGGAAGGGGCAGAGGCTGGAGGTAAAACTCCACCAAAAATGGGTCCTTCGAGAGGAGCGGCATCCTCGGTGGGACCACTGAGGGGGGCAATTACACTGTCGTATTCCTCATCATTAAAAGTCTCAACTAGATCATCGGTCGTGGGGGTAGCAGAAGGGGCGGGGCGCGAGGCAATAGCAGAGGGTATCCCCATGGCTGCGAAGAAGAGCATGGCAAGGACAATGATTTGGTTTGCCATGTTTTGCACTTACAGATCAACTTTTATTGATCTTTCTTGCAGAAAATGGCAGCTCCTATTGAAAAACATTGTAGTAATGAAAGGTGTTATATAGGGCGAGGGATGGTAGAGATGGCTGGTGGAATGGTGGGTGTTGTGGGGTAGACAGGTAGGGTGGCCGTGCAAAATTTATGTAATTTTTTCAAGATAATTGCTATATTTGACATAAAAACTTCAAATTAGGCACGAGACACCAATTCAACTAATCACTATTCCACAAAATGTTTTCACCATTAGATAATCTTTTAATAGAATAGTTAGGAATGAAAAAATAATTATGAGAAGATTTTTTCTTTATTTACAAAAGCGCATAATTTATTAAGGCTCGAATCCCATGTCGCCACTAAGGCATTTCCCACTCGACAATTAAAAAAACCTAATGCTGGTATACAATTATGAGGATGGAAAAAATTAGATTTAAGCTTGAAATTTGAAAATATTATACTATTTGAATCAATCCATATTGTTGTTTTTGATTTGCTTCAAAATCTGGGATTTAAAAATTTAATAAAGTTGCAAATTCTGCAGATCAAACAAATGCGTGTCTATATATTATATATAAATATCAAGTAGCCAATTGACTTGATAGGACCATCATCATTTCATCTTGCCTGTAATTAAATTTAGAGTTCGAATTACAATGAAAACTAAGTACATGTGCATGTGTATAAATAATATATGTAGATATATATTTCGAAGTAATTGAGATTAGGTAGTTACATTTAACTTTGATTGACTTTCAATCTTTCAAACTAAATATATATTTTTTTAAAAAGTTGATTAGTCAATGAATCCATAACATTATTTGTGCATTTTTATATGTGAAATTTTAATTTTAATTTCAACGAAGTATAAGTGAATATGTGCTTATGTACATTTCTTTTAAGAAAGAAAAACTCTTAAAAAACTAATAAACACTAATCACATAAAGTGCTGTTAAAATTGATTCAATGTTTCCATTAATTAATGAAAAGTTTTAAGTATTTAAACTAAATTATTGCTTTACATAGCATTAATTTTAAATGTTTGAAAGTTTTTATTCTTTTGATATGTCCATTGCATTTTCTCTTGAAGGATAGAATGAATAGTTTTTATAAAATGATATATATATATATATATATATAGAAATAAGTAAATTATACACCACAATATTGAATGATTAATGAACAGTTGCAACTAAAATAACCAACACTTGCCGAGTACAATCATTGGTCCAATGACATTAATCTGACCCACAAAATGTGATATTAGAAGTTCAAATATAACAAGTTTTTGGTTTGCATTTACATAAATAAAAGAAATGACCAACTCTTGGTCTTGAAACTTACATAATATGTGCACAGAGGTTAGGCGCAAATTAACTTATTATATGTTTGGGACCTAGTCCCTTGACTATAATACAATCAGGTAATGAAAGTGCAATATTCTACCCAAAAGTATTCTTTGAGAATTAAGTTACTTTAGACATACCCAAGCTTTAATTATCATATGCAAAATGATATTAGAAGAGTCTTATGAATACGAAAACATGATAGGCAAGGAGAATATCAAACAAATAGGTCCAAAAGACCTTGTTGTTTGTAAAAAACCTCATCGACCTTGTGTTTTACACAATTTAAAAGTTGTGGAACTGATCGTTAAGCATCAAATTAGATACTTTGATATTATTATAAGATTATAATAAATTTAGATAATTTTATATTGTGATATTTCAGATTTTAATTTTTATTGGATTTTGAAGGGAATTCCTTTGTATGCATTCTTCTTCGATGAAATTTACCTACATAAATATTAATTAATTTCTTATAATTAAAAGAGAGAAATGAGTAAGTTATAACTCTTGTATCATTTGCTCGTAGATGTAGGTTGAATGGTCGAACTCAATTGTTTATATTGTCTTCTCTTTCTCTATTTTTCACCATAAATTAAAACGTAATACTAATAAATAGAAATTTAAGGTAGAAAAGAACATGATATGGAAATTTGTTCCTTTAAAGGTATAAATTCACTACCAAAAACTTAAGTAGCTGCTACTAAAAAAATTGCTAAGAAGTTAATTTCGTAGCTATAAAATATAGCCACAAAATTTCAAAGTAAATATAATTTTTTTGAATTATAATTAACAAAAACTATTAATTACCAATATGTAGCATTACACTTTTGGATTATATATAATAGATTAGTTATGTATTATCGATATAAAAATAAATAAATAAATAAATATATATATATATAAAATGGTCATCAGCTATGGATTGTAGGGGTGGACGGGGGTCAGGTACCCAGGAGCTCAAGTATCATTTTTTGATACCGGAGTCCCAACTCCTATTTGATGGGGTATCCCCATCAGGTACCCCCAAAACCCTACTAAATGGGCTACTAGCCTACTATTTGTTAGTTATTTGAGTTTTTTTTTCAATTTGACTTGGGCTTGGGCTACTGAAATGAGTCGAAATTCATTCAAAAATCTGGAATCCAAAATAATGACTCAAAACACGTCATCAATTAAATGTATAAATACTTAATAATATAATTTTTTTTAAAAATAAAATGGGGTACCTGATCGGGTATTAGGTATCATAAGTTAATACCTGATATCCAACTCCCAAATTTTTGGGTACCCCCATAAATATCCATTCAGGTTTGGGGGTTAAAAATACTCAACCCGAACGGGAAATACTCGATAGGGTTAGGTTAGGTACCCCCAAATCCAAACCCATTGTCCACCCCTAATGGATTGATTGTTGCAAGGGTTAGCTTTGAGAGCATCAACTTTGAAATTAGTTAGAATAATTTTGTAGTCAAAATTATGAACTTTTAGCATTAGCTATGGATTTGTTATAGTTAATACCTTAATTTTTTGCAGTAATTTTTAGTTTGTGCAACATGAAAAGAGAAATATTCAGAAGAGAATACATATAAATATATATATATATATATATATCATGATCTTGAATTAAGACAATATGGAAGCTGAAGAAAATCATGACTATCCCTGACTCCCACATTGCAGTTTTCATATCCTTAGCTTTTTGATTGATTGATTTGATTTAT
>JACGDI010000734.1:620680-632228 GCA_014898725.1 Jacaranda copaia
TGTTGCGGGGTAGAGAGGTAGGGTGGCCATGCAAAGTTTACGTAATTTTCTCAAAATCATTGCTATATTTGACATGAAGACTTCAAATTAGGCACGAGACTTCAATTCAACTAATCACTATTCCTCAAAATGTTTTTCACCATCAGATAATCTTTTAAAAGACTAGTTAGCATTGAAAAAATAATTATGGGAAGATTTTTTCTATATTTACATAAGCACATAATTTGTTAGGGTACGAATCCAATGTTGGCAATACCGCTAAGGCAAATCCCACTCGACGATTGAAAAAAGCTAATGCTAGTATACAATTATGAGAATGATAAAAATAGGATTTGAACTTAAAATTTGAAAATATTTTACTGTTTGAATCAAATCATATTGTTGTTTTTTATTTGCTTCAAAATTTGGGATTTAAAAATTTAATAAAATTGCAAATTCTATGGATCAAACAAATGCATGTATGTATATATATATATATATATATATATTATATAAATATCAAGTAGCCAATTGACTCAACAGAACCATCATCCTTACATCTTATCTGTAATTAAATTTAGAGTTCAAATTATAATGAAATCTAAGTACATGTGTGCGCGTAAAAATAAGATGGGTTTATATATGTTGAAGTAATTTATATTAGGTAGTTATATTTAACTTTGATTGACTTTGAATCTTTCAAACTAAACATCTATTTCTAAAAAAAATTGGGTCAATTAATCCATAACATTATTCATGCATCTTTATATGTGAAATTTCAATTTCAACGAAGTATAAGTGAATATATGCATATGCACATTTCTTTTAAGAAAGAAAAACTCATAAAAAAAATTGACAAACACTAATCACCTAAAGTGCTGTTAAAATTGATTCATTGTTTCCATTAATTAATGAAAAGTTTTAAGTATTTGAACTAAATTATTGATTTTCATAGAATTTTAAATGTTTGAAAGTTTTTATTCTTTTGATATGTCCATTACATTTTCTCTTGAAGGGTAGAATGAATAGTTTTTATAAAATGATGTATATATATATATATATATAGGAATAAGCAATTTATACACCACAATATTGAATGATTAATGAACAATTGCAACTGAAATGACCAACACTTGCCGAGTATAGTGATTGGTCCAATGACATTAATCTCACCCTAAAATGTGAGGTTAGAAGTTAAAATATAACAAATTTCTGGTTTGCATGTATATAAATAAAAGAAATGACCAACTCTTGTTCTTGAAACTTACATAATATGTGTGCAGTGGTTAGGCGCACATGTCAAAATTAACTTATTATATGTTTGGGAGCTAGTCCCTTGACTATAATTCAGTCAGGTAATGAAAGTGCAATATTCTACCCAAAAGTATTCCTTGAGAATTAAGTTACTTTAGACATACCTAAGCTTTAATTATCATATGCAGAATGATATTAGAAGAGTCTTATGAATATGAAAACATGATGGGCAAGGAGAATACCGTACAACTAGGTTCAAAAGACCTTGTTGTTTGTAAAAAACCTCATTGATCTTGTGTTTTACATAATTTAAAAGCTGTGGAGTGATAAGTTGTGGAACTGATTGTTAAGCATCAAATTAGATACTTTAATATTATTATAAGATTATGATAAATTTAGATAATTTTATATTGCGATATTTCAGATTTTAATTTTTATTAGATTTTGAAGAGAATTCCTTTGTATGCATTCTTCCTCGATGAAATTTACTTACATAAATATTAATTAATTTCTTGTAATCAAAAGAGTGAAATGAGTAAGTTATAACCCTTTCATCATTTGCTCGTAGACGTAGGTTGAACGGTCGAACTCGATTGTTTATATTGTCTTCTCTTTCTCAACGATAAATTAAATCTTAATACTAATAAACAGAAATTTAAGGTAGAAAAATAACATGATATGGAATTTTGTTCCTTTAAAGGTATAAATTCACTACCAAAAACTTAAGTAGTTGCTACTAAAAAAATTGCTAAGAAGTTAATTTCGTAGCTATAAAATATAGCCATAGAATTTCAAAGCAAATATAATTTTTTAATTCTAATTAACAAAAACTATTAATTACCAATATGTAGCTTACACTTTTGGATTATATATAATAGATTAGTTATGTATTATCGATATAAAAATTAATATATATACATAAAGAATGGTCATCAACTATGGATTGTAGGAGTGTATGGGGGTTGAGTACCCTCCCTTGGGGGTACCCGCAGTGCGGACCTGAGGGCTCAGGTATCATTTTTTGATACCCAAGTCCCAACCCCCATTTGATGGGGTACCCCCATCAGGTATCCCCAAACCCCCACTAAATGGGCTACTAGCCTACTATTGGTTAGTTATTTGAATTTCTTTTCCAATTTGACTTGGGCTTGGGCTATTGAAATGAGTCTAAATTCATTCAAAAATCTGGAATCCAAAATAATGGCCCAGAACACTACATCAATTAAATGTTTAAATACTTAATAATATAACTGCTTTTTGAAAAATAAAATGGGGTACCTAATCGGGTATCGGGTACCCTAAGTCAATACTCGATACCCGACCCTCAAATTTTTGGGTATCCCCATAAATACCTATTCAAGTTTGGGGATTAAAAATACCCAACGCGAATGGGAAATACTCGATAGGGTCGGGTTAGGTACCCCCAAACCCAAACCCAAACCTATTGCCTATCCCTAATTGATTGATTGTTGCTAGAGTTAGCTATGAGAGCATCAACTTTAGAAAAATTTTGTAGTTAAAGTTACAAACTTTTAGCATTAGCTATAGATTAGCTGTAGTTAATACCCTAATTTTTTATAGTAATTTTTAGCTTGTGCAACATGAAAAGAGAAATATTCAGAAGAGAATACATATAAATATATATATATATATATATCATGATCTTGAATTAAGACAATATGGAAGCTGAAGAAAATCATGAATATCCCTAATTCCCACATTGCAATTTTCATATCCCTAGCTTTTTGATTGATTGATTTGATTTATATCAATTAGAATCAACAAACAACGCTAGCGGGAGCTATTCAGTAATCATCCGGTGCTTCGGGGAAATATTCAATAGGACCTCCTGCTTCGATAGGAGCGACATCATTAGTGCCGCCAATCACGGTACCATAATTGAAACCTTCGACCAGATCATTGGTGGTGGGGGCAATGGAAGGGGTGGAGGTAGGAGGTAAAATTCCACCAGAAATGGGTCCTTCGACAGGAGCGGCATCATCGGTGGGGCCACTGATGGGGGCAATTACACGATCGTATTCTTCATCATTGAAAGTCTCAACCAGATCATCGGTGGTGGGGGTAGCGGAAGGGGTGGGGCGCGAGGCAATAGCAGAGGGCATCCCCATGGCAACGAAGAAGATGATGGCGAGGACAACGATTTGGTTTGCCATTTTTTGCATTTAGAGATCAATTTTTATTGATCTTTCTTGCAGAAAATGGTAGCTCCTGTTGGAAAACATTGTGGTAATGGAAGGTGTTATATAGGGCAAGGGACGGTTGCGATGGCTAGTGGAATGGCGTGTGTTGCGGGGTAGAGAGATAGGGTGGCCATGCAAAGTTTATGTAATTTTCTCAAAATCATTGCTATATTGGACATGAAGACTTCAAATTAGGCACGAGACATCAATTCAACTAATCACTATTCCGCAAAATGTTTTCACCATTAGATAATCTTTTAAAAGAATAGTTAGGATTGAAAAAATAATTATGGGAAGATTTTTTTCTTTATTTACATAAGCACATAATTTATTACATTACTAAAAAAATGCCTTTTTGCAATAGAAAAAATCCGTCGCAAAATTTTTGGTCGCAATAATTTGTACTAGATTTTGCGATAGATTTTACAATGGGATTTTCTGTTGCAAATCTGTGACAGAAATTCTGACGCAAATTTTGGTAATTATAATTAAAAAAAAATTTGCAACGGAAAGTTTTTTTTTTTTAAATTTACACATTATATCAAATTCAAATCATAATCAAATTATTTTTAAAAAAGTTGATTAGTCAATTAATCCATAACATTATTCGTGCATTTTTATATGTGAAATTTCAATTTCAATGAAGAATAAGTGAATATGTGCTTATGTACATTTCTTTTAAGAAAGAAAAACTCATAAAAAAACTAATAAACACTAATCACATAAAGTGCTATTAAAATTGATTCAATGATTCCATTAATTAATGAAAAGTTTTAAGTATTTAAACTAAATTATTGCTTTTCATAGCATTAATTTTAAATGTTTGAAAGTTTTTATTCTTTTGATATGTCCATTACATTTTCTCTTGAAGGATAGAATGAATAGTTTTTATAAAATGATATATATATATATATATATAAATAAGTAAATTATACACCACAATATTGAATGATTAATGAACAGTTGCAACTAAAATAAGCAATACTTGCCGAGTACAGTCATTGGTCCAATGACATTAATCTCACCCATATAATGTGAGGTTAGAAGTTCAAATATAATGAATTTCTGGTTTGCATGTATATAAATTAAAGAATGACCAACTCTTGGTCTTGAAGCCTACATAATATGTGCATAGAGGCTAGGTGCACAAGTCAAAATTAACTGATTATATGTTTAGGACCTAGTACCTTGAATATAGCACAGACAAGTAACAAAAGTGCAATATTCCACCCAAAGATATTCCTTGAGAATTAATTTACTTTAGATATGCCTAAGCTTTAATTATCATGTGTAGAATGATATTAGAAGAGTCTTATGAATATGAAAACATGATGGGCAAGGAGAATATTAGACAACTAGGTTCAAAAGACTTTGTTGTTTGTATAAAACCTTGCTAACCTTGTGTTTACACAATTTAAAAGTTGTGGAATTGATTGTTAAACATCAAATTTGAAACTTTGATATTATTATGAGATTATAATAAATTTAGATAATTTTATATTGTGATATTTCAGATTTTAATTTTATTCGATTTTGCAATGAATTCCTTTGTATGCGTTCTTCTTCAGTGCAATTTACCTATATAAATATTAATTAATTTCTTATAATTAAAAGAGAGAAATGAGAAAGTTATAACCCTTTCAGCATTTACTCATACATGAAGGTTGAATGGTCGAACTCCAAACGTTTATATTGTCTCCTCTCTCTATTTCTCACTATAAATTAAAACTTATTACTAATAAATAGAAATTTAAGGTAGAAAAATAACATGATATAGAAATTTATTCCTTTGAAGGTATAAATTCACTACCAAAAACTTAAACATCTGCTCCTAAAAAATTTGATAAAAATTTAATTTCATAGCTATAGCTAGCTATAAAATATAGCTACAAATTTTCATAGAAAATATAATTTTTTAATTATAACTAACAAAAACTATTAATTACTAATATGTAGCATTATACTTTTAGAGTATATATAATAGATTACTTATGTATTATTGGTATGAAAATTAATATACACACACACACACTAGAATAGGTTCCACCGCGCAAGGCACTGTGTTATGCCTGTCGAATTATATGTCAAACTTTTTATATTTGTATAATTTTTTTTAATATTACATATTGATAAATCAATATATACGTAAATAAAAATTTATCATACATTTCTATGTAAGAAACTTGTAAATACAAGTTGAATTAATATACAAGAGACAACAACACTTTTATAAAGTGAATATTATTGCTAAATTTCAATAAAATCCCCAAATATGAAAATTATCAAAAAGAGATGTAAATAAATAAAATGCTTTTTCCATTTATTTAATACTGGTTAATAAAATAAAACTCATTGATAAAGGTTTTCTTTCTAACCATCTCAGGACTTCTTGAAGAAAGATGCTTTTTCCCTTTCCATCTCACCTTCATTTCAATTGCCATCTAGCTACTTCCTTTTGAAACTCATTCAGAAATATCATATAAGGGCATAGCTGCAACAAAACTGTAAAATGTTTGAGTTAAGTTCATCTAGTGAAATAAATTGACATCACATAGTTAAAACAAAAATGCTAGAAAGATGAACATACCTACACATTCTCAAATGGGAATAGTACTAACTTGAGTCTCTATTTCAATCCTTACAGTGAGAAGACTTAGCTTTTCATTTACATAAGCAAGAGATAATTTGGAAGAATAAATCAGACAAATGCTAATACAAGCTAATTTTGATACATAATTTTTTTCTAGTTCATATTTTTTTTTTCCAAAACCCGTTAAAAGGGAACTTGTATCTTAATAATCCAAAAGAAATTATATCAATAGACTCCTTTACAGAAACTTCAATATAGTCTTCCATATAAAAGGAAAAATACATCAAATTAAATAAACAGAAGTAATCTCCCAAATTTGAGACCAAGAGTGGTAGCTAAACATGTACAATTTCCAAGTTCAATTCCTCAACATAATCCTGAGCCATAGTAGATTTGTCAACAAATAAGCTGTCTGCACTTTCTTGGCAAATAAGTCTGGCCCCATGGACCGAGTCCCTATTCCAGCAATTCCCATCAGTAAAATCTTGGATCAAGAACCAACTCCCCAACTCAACAATTTTGAGTGCTGAACTTTAGAAGAGGAGGAAACTAATTGACCAAGGTAATGCAGGGATTGAATCCTCATTTCAATAATTTCCAGCAGAAATCTGGACTTCATACTCAGCAATTACAGTACCAGATTCCATCAGCTTTAAGGTCCAATTATTACCAAAAAAGACCAAAATGCCAACCAATGCCATCAACATTCAGTTTGCAACAAATTTTCAAGCACCGGAACATTTCCAAGCAACTTTGTGCAGCAACATATTCAAGGTAGATTTTGCAAGTACCTGCCAAAATCCAAAGGGAGACTGACCATATTCTGCGCCGCAGCAAAACGAACAATTTTTTAGCAATAAAATCCCACTGCTGACAACCTCCATGCACAGCCAAAATTGGATAACTGTCAACTAAAAGAAAATTATGTTAATAGCCCTACAGCTGCTGCAAAAGAGTGATGAATTACGCATTCGATTAAGTCCAGAGGCAATTTGGATTCCGTCAGGCAGAAACCAATCAAACATGAGATTCTGATACATAACCTTTCTTTTTACATATCAAATGATGAAATGCTAAAAAACTGTGTTTCTGACGGAAAACATTTCATTCTTACGATGACAACATTAACTTCTAAAAATATTTCTAATTTCAGCCTGGGAAATCAAATAACAAAAACAAAAGAACAAATGTAATGCTTTACTTTTTATCGCCGAGAGCCTTAACATCTACTTACAATTTAATTTGAAATTTGCGAGGTTTTCTGGGAAGTAGATGCAAATCAAAATTCTTGTGGTAGAGACCTTCCTTCCAAGAATGCCTCAGATGGAACAAGGGATCTCCCCTCCCCAGTTGAGAAAATGGAGCTCTCTGAGATGCCCCTCTCATAGTATTACCATACACCTTACTCCACCCACCAACCTGCACTGCAGCAAACCACACTCTGCATGGTGTACTTGTTTTCAATCCTAATTCCTGAGCCAGTCTATGGACCAGTTTCTGGCTTCTAGTTAATGCCATGACTGAATCTTGATCCCCATTGTAGACCACGGCTGGGATTACTGCCTCAATTATTCCACCAAAAATGTTGATCGTAGGTATCTCTCGATCAAGCAGTTCATAATCCAATATATTGCTGCAGGCAAGTCATCGATTGATTCCTAAAAGACATGCATGGAAAGCCATTTGAACATCTCATCTGTTCAAGTAATTTATCGTTTTGTCTTCCATGCGTACATCTATGCTCTCAGTGACTTGCTGAGGACATTAACATCTACTGGTCCAACTTTGGGTTGCCATTCTAAATCAATAAAGCAACACCAACCCTAAGCCAAAAAAATAGATTTGTCTTCATGTAGACATTTTCTTGACAAAGCAAATACTTATACTCAAGAAACCTTAAAAAGCATGACCAGCACGAACAATTTAACATAAAAATTCAAGTTTTTCACATCTTCCATCAAAATGGTAGCAAAACTCATCTCTTATCAAAAAGAAAAACCAAAGAAACACACTGATATTCATACATACAACTCTCCAAATAAAATCATCAGAAAGTCACCAAAAAAGGGCTCTCCTACACTCAAGACACCAAAAGGACTACCACAGAAAACAAGCTCCCACTCCTCTGCTGCAGAAATGACAATAACTACATCTACGAAAGGACTAAAAGATCTTTCCACTTGAACCAAATGAAGTTTTTCACTTAAAATTGGGCATTTATACAAACTAAAGTAAATTAAATGGGACCAGGCAGTTTAATAGATTAATCTTATAAAAAGTTTACATTATCAATGTATTTTGGAAATAAGCTTGAACACTATCACAAATTTTTTTTAGGAAGGTTGTACCTGATGCCCAATTGTTATCATTTGCATCTTCCTGAGTTGATTGAGGAAATAAAGCTATATTAGGGGCAATAAAAAACAAAAAAAACAGAGAACAAAAGTAGTAGCACAGCAGTATATAATGCAAAGTAGCAATTGTGGGCAACAATATATAATACAAAGTGGCAACCACTCTAAAACGGATTTGATATTTGACACAAGTACATTTTAATTTTGAAAGATGTTCAAAACCTATTATTGTGCTTGAAGGAAGGATCCGCATGATATACCCTTGTTATGTTCTAACCTCTAACATAGGAACTGGGTCTCCAGTGTAAGTATGCGCGTAAATAAGCCATTGCCTGTGTAAACATGAAGGAACAAAGAAATTCTATAAAGAAAACTTAATCTCATATGTTTGGATACAGAAGCAGTTAGTAAGGAGATATTTCTACAGGCAAATCGAGCTTTTTCCTTTCGCCATTGGGCTTGAAATTCTTGAGCTGGTAAGTTCTATGATGCAATTTTCCGTAGCACCAGATTTTATTTATCTGTTAAACAAAGACGATTACAAAGGCTTTTCCATATGTTATACATATATCAATAGAAATAAAAAATATGCCTGAATCCAGGATTGACACTTTAGTAAAAGGATTGAGGCCCCCTCATGTTATTCCTTTAGCTACATGTTGAGGCCATGATGTGATCCAAGTTAAGGTATCATTCTAGCAAAGCATAAAAGACAGGTATTTGTGGAAAAAGCTTTATGAATTACGATAACCTATAGAAATAGGATATGAACTTAGAAAGTCTAAATTTTCATCGTTGATAATCGTTTGCTCATATATATGTACAATATCCTCATTGATGGGATCATAACTCGTTGATGCCTGAAAATCAAAATTGCTTTCTTGAAAGATTCTTCATAATAGAGGAGTTACGTCAATGCCATTGTGTTTTAAATGTTTGATTACCTGCACCAAGGTACAAAGCTGAAAACAAGTTATTAATTCACATGCAAGAAGAAACAAAAGAGCGAAGGTAGAAAAAACAAACCACAAAACTCTCACATGAAGGAAAAAAACAAAACAAAAATTAGAAAAGAAATATTATCGAGGAAAACCAAGGCTTTGCTTGTTTAGAAACTTCCAATTCATTTCTCAACTCTCAAAACGTAAAGAAACAAATACTACACATTCTCTAATTCTACTCCCAAAATATAAAATTTATTTCCAAAAAATTCCTACTATTCCCAACTCCACACCATTCCCCAAGGCACCATACAGTTTTTCATCATTACAAATATATACATATACTACCACTCATATAATTTATATATATACATATATAAATACTTTTAAAATATTCATTTCACCCTATAAATCCAACAAAAAAATTATTGAGGTGACATTTTATTCCCCCAAAATTTAAATAAACAAATCATTTTCTCCTAATTTATTCTCTACCTATCATCCAAAGCACAAACAAACAATCATTATATTCCTCAACTCCACTTTCCAAAATCCATTCTCACAAAAATTTTTGAGAGAATGTCCCAATTCACATCCAAACAAAATCCGAGACACTCAAAGCACACAAGAAAGCAACTGTGAAGAAGATAAGAAAAGAAAAAGGCAAAACAACATTGTGAAAATCCAATTAACAGTCTAAACACCCTAACTAACAACACAAGAAAACGACCAATAAAGAAAATCACACCAAAGAAGTATAGCACCACAAAGAAACAAAGGTACCACTTGACAATACCTAAACCACCTAAAACGCACCAGCAACTACCATTTAAAAGAAACAACCAGGAATTAAGCGGAAAATGAATGTTTCAAATAGAAAAAGAAGCTCCATAAGTCCATCATTTTCAACACTGTAAACACCATGCCCACAGAAACCAAAAAAAAAAGTTTCCAAATAAATGTATCCAGAGAAAAAAGATGAAGAAGAGACTCCCTGCTAACCTTCTCCAACTTGAAAATTAAACCAAAGTAGAGAAATATAAGATAACCAAACAACAGTACAACGTAGCAAAACAACATGAATAATTAAGTAAACAACAGGGGGAAAAAAATGAAGAATGGGCACCAATTCTTTCTGCAGAATATGGGCCACAATTTCAACATTATCTACCATGCAACAAACATCCCAGGTTAATTTTTTTATTTCTAACCAAATATCACGAAAGATAAAAGGAAAAATCCCCAAAATCCCGCAGCCTCCTGTCCCGCAAAACCTAGCTTCAACTACTTCCTTAGAACTCTACTCTACATATAGAAAGACAAGTAGATAAAGTGAAAAAAACACATCAAAGGCACAACCAAAAGCCTCATCCCAACAAACGGTACACCCTTCTTTTGTAACTCCACAAAATCTGCTTCACCCGTTCCTCTGCATATCTCTGTACCATCTCAAACATAAAAGAAAATCTAAATCCACAAAACATCCACGGTTTGACTCAACAAAAAAACACGTTACTTCTTATAGACAAAAGAATTACCAGGTTTCTTCTGACTCTGCTCTAGGCAGCATACCAGTTAAGAAAGGAGTACAACTCAACACAGCACCCACATCCCAGAACGGCATCATATAGATATAGACCTTCCAAACAAAAAATAACTAAAAACGCTAGGCACGTCAGTGCACTGTAGCCACTGCATCCCAGCTTATATGTAAGAGTAATAAAGAATGATCATTAGCTATTGATTGATCGTAGCGAGTATTAGTTATGAGAGCATCAACTTTGAACTTATTTAAGACAATTTTATAATTAAAATTATGAACTTTTAGTATTAATTATGAATTAGTTGTAGTTAGTATCCTAATTTTTTAGAGTAATTTTTAGGCTTGTGCAACATGGAAAGAGAAATATTCAAAAGAGAATATATATATATAAATATATATCATGATCTTGAATTAAGACAATATGAAAGTTAAAGAAAATCATGAATATCCCTAATTCCCACATTGCAGTTTTCATATGCCTATCTTTTTGATTGATTGATTTGATTTATAACAATTAGAATCAACCAACAACGCTGGCAGGAGTTATTCAGTAATCATCCGGCGCTTCAGGGAAATATTCAACAGGAACTGGTCCTTCGGATGGAGCGGCATCATCAGCGCCGCCAATCATGACACCATAATTGAAACCATCGGCCAGATCGTCGGTAGTGGGGGCAATGGAAGGG
>JACGDI010000734.1:638062-648651 GCA_014898725.1 Jacaranda copaia
CTAAAGTCAGCATTCTTTGGACCATACCTTGACAATATCGGAACAAGTGTAGCAATACATTTCCTTAATTTTTCGGGCTACTTCAAAGGACTCCTCAGGTGGAACATGCTCTCCTCTTTCCTGCACAGAACAATTAGGAATAAGAAAATAGTATAAGTAGGAACTGCAGAATAAATAAGGGTTCCTTCAGCAGCCAACACTTCATCTTAGGAGAACTAATTATGCAACCAACTCTTACTAAAACCACAACCGTATTCACATTCTATTTAATCAACAAAACAATATACTCGCCGTTATGTTCTATAATGTGATCTTCAATGATATAAACTTAGAAAGACCAAACTCTCAAAGCAAGCAGTGGAAAACAGGGCATTTATACAATTTTAAGAAAGTTCAGTGAACAAGTTATGAAAAGGCGGAGGTAGACTGGTAGTTAAAAAATCAAGAAAAGGAGGACATGTCTTTTGTTATTAAAATTTGGCTCAATTGTAGACAACCCTCTAGAAATTCATTAACATGGATGAACACCTGACGCTCAAGTTCCTGAAAGATACAGTACAATATAACAAAGTTATCTGCATCAAATATAACTCCAATGGAAAAAATGTGAGGCTTGAGAATGAATATCCATTTCCTCTACTCAAGGATCACAAAGACAATCCAACTTGCGAGCAATAGAGCAATTTACAAATACAAGTTACAGAAGAATCATACCCTCATAAGCTGCTGGATGAACCGAGTGACATCTTTCCCTGCAATTGGAATTGACTTAATGCTGCTCCCAATAACATAACCATCTGCAACAGGCACAACATGAGTAGCCCCATCTCCCACGTCCACTACAACTCCCGTCATCTCACACTGAGAAAAAGTGTTGAAGAATAAGAAAAACAAAAATCCATCAAGCATTTCTATGATTATGCGGTATAAAGTTCTTCTTATTGACCCTCATGCACATCTTGTTATGTCAGTGGACTGTTAACAATGCCATTTGGCAATAGTAACTTCTCAAGCTCTAGAATAGATGGAGGTGGCTTGAAGATGTGGATTCAGCACAAAAAGGGATGCCAATCTTCCTATATTGATGATTACTTTTCACAAAATCACACTTGATCAATTAATTGTGGAACTGAACAAAAATTTCCTCCCCCTCTGATTAGAAATGTCCTCTGAGGACATTAACCTAAATGAATGTTTTAAGTAGATAATCAGAGATCAGTCAATTTTTCGCACATGATCTGGCATTACATGATCCTACTGAGAAAAAGGACTAGCTCTCAGACCAAAAATGTTCAGCCAGGAAACTGATCAGGTATTTTTTCCATTAAAAAGAAAAAAGAGATTCAATTCAAATGCCACGAGTGAATAGCTGCAGGCCCACAAAATTCAGAAAATAATTAAACAATCATTTAACACATCACACACAATAAATATTCATGAGACTTCATCAAAAATAATATCATTCGACAGCTCAATGAAAGTATCCACACAGTTTCAATGCACATTCTAAATTTTTAACATGATGAATCAATTCTCCAAACGATGAGATGCTAAGAATTACTCAAACCAATCAAGAAATATCAAGGAAGAAACAAAAATTCCATACTCCAAAACCACCAAACCGTACACCAACCTTGGATGTTGTATATCCAGCAGCCAAAGCGAGCACGGGCTGCACCGCAATATAGAGCCCTGGAACATTAAATGTCTCAAACATGATCTCTCCAGTATACTCCCGACTCTCTGGCGCAGTCAGTGGGCTCTCTGTCAACAAAAAGTAGTGGTCCTCCGGATCACAGCGTAAATAGTTAAATATACACTGCTGCCAGAACCTCTCCATCGCGTCCCAATTATCCACCTGGCCATGCTTAATGGGGTAGCTCAAATTGTAAGTACTGCTAGATTTAGATCTAGAAAATGCCTCTTCACCTATGTAGAAATCCAGATCCGCCATCACCCCTGCGCTATGCTGCGCCAACCAACTGCTGCCCTTCATAGAACTAGGCCGCGGCTGGTTGACAAATGAGTCGTTCACAGCAACTACTGTTGGGACTATAAAACAGGGCTCTACGTTTCCAGCAAAACCCATCTTCGTATACCTGAAATTAAACAAACCCAGATATGAGGGGAAAAATTCAATCTTTAGCAAAACCTAAGCAGGCTCATGTGGAAGATTTAGACAATCAACAAAACTGTACTTGTTGAAGCATTTCACCAAACATTTTAACTCCGATTCAAAATAAAGAAAAATCAAATCATTTGGAACCGTACCCGGTGCCATTATCGATGACTACAGCAGGACGAGAGGCGGCAGGGTCCATTAGCTAGAAAGGAAATAATCTGGGGCCGAGATTTTTTGAGGGTTTTAAGATAAACGGTGATCATGGTCGTTGAAATACAAACAACGGCGTTTGGTGAGAATGAGACTGACTTGTCAACGGCGGGTTGTTGTGGCTATAATCAAAACTACAGGAGAAAGAAGCGTCGGTGGGTAAGGCTTTTATCCCATCCATTTCATCGTTTAAGTCATGAAATTCATCACCAACAAAAAGCAGTCAGTCTCAGTGATGGCGACCACTTGAGGGGATTCTTTTTCTTTTCTTTTCCTATTCTTAGCAATCAAACAAGGCAACAACGACTCTAACGTGTGTTGGTTTTAATTGTTCTTTTGTTTGTCTGGTTGGCGTGCGTAAGGGGAATAAAATACAGTGGTTGGTCGGCTCTTCGGACTTTGGAGTTTGGAACTGGATCTGATGTGGAGGTGAGTCGGGTGACACAAAGTGAAGGTAGAAAAGCGCATCTTCTGCGCTTGCTTTTCTTGATAATAAATATGGGCGGCCTTCATTTCTTGGAGATCTCTTTATGGACATCACTATAAATATTCTCAGTTTAAGCATTGCTTTTGTTGGATGCCCAAATAGGCAAATAAGATTCATGGAAGATTTTATGCCACTTATTTTAGATGCATATTTAAATGGATTGCAACCATATTTAAGTAAATAATATGATATAAATTTAAATAAATTCATAAATATCGTTTCATCGAACTTTTTGATGAAAAATAATAAATAGTATTGGACTATCGTTTTAATTTCTCTATGTTATCACGTTGTTCATTTTGAATGTTAAATATGTAAAGTATTTATTTTTAAATATTGATTTTGATAGGAATGTTCACGGGTCGAATCGAATCAAGTTTGTTAGAAAAATCAATTCATTTTAATTAAATTTATTGATCGAATTTCATGAAATTATATCTTCAAATCCAAATCAAACTAATCCGATCCAGTGATTTGATTCGAATTGCTAGATTCATTAAGTGAATTTGATTTGATTAACATCATAAATTTTGATAGGAGTTATTTTAACTTGATGTGCATTTATGAGTTATAATACCTCTACAACACCTAATATTCCATAATCAATAGTGTGTGTTATTTAGTGAATAATGTTGACATCCAATAATAGAATTGATACTTTAAAGTAAAATTGTCCACTTACTAAAGATTGTCTTTTGTGTACCTCTTCCCCTTCCTCCCTATGCCATTATCCACTACTACTCTTGCACTAGTCAATAATTGGGTTACACTATAGAATGACATTAGTGGTGACATTCATTAATAGAAAAGGACATTAATATGGTTGATATATGTGTTGTTGCAAGACAATGGGATAATTCTATTACACACCCAATTCGGCCAAGCCAACAAATAACATTCTACCACATGAAATGTCAATTTTATAATTAAATAATGCCCCATCTTGGAGGATTTTTGGTTAAACTTATTTTAAATATCTTATAAACTCCTATATCTTATAAAATATTTTTAAAATTTATAAAATGTTAGATCTCATTCTTAAAATAAATTGTTAAAATATTTGAATAAAATAAGATTTTGGAGGTTATAAGATGTTAATAGTGGCAATTTTGCAATTAATATGGTTAAAAATGAAAGAGATTGTTAAAATCTTAAAAATAAGTTATGGTCTTTTTACTTTTTTTAAAAGAATTTTTAAGCACCTAACATTTTATTTTAGGATTTTATAAACTCTTGTTTAAAAAAAAATCACCAAACACTTTTTTTATCAATTTATAAGCTCTCAAACATCTTATAAGATGTTTTGAGTAGCTTATAAGCTCACTCAAACATCCTTCTTAGTTAATTAGCCAAACCATGGTTAACCCATCCTTCTTCTTTCTTGCAATGTAATTGTCGCTCATTTGGACAGAAGAGGAAATTTAGGAACAAATTCCAAATTACAGAACTCCAAATCTGAATCTTTTAATGAAGCGTTTCTTTTGATTCGCCATTATGATATCACAATCTCGTTTCTCTCATCTTCACTATGTTATTTCAATTTGTCCCGTACTTTATTTAAACTTGGGTCACAAGTTAACTAATATGTTATTCTTAAGAAATTGTGTTTTGAAGTTATTAAATGTGCATTGGAGTACTTAGATAAATTAGCCACCCAATTTCATCATTTCATCCTTGGTTTAGGCCTCTCTTTCTCAAGCCAAATGTTAGGATAATATAGTCTAACAAGGTTCTACACCTAATGTATTATCCTCTTGTTGCGAGCTAGGATTGGATAGAATTATTCATATAGGGCACCCTACCTTCAATCTTTTCCTGCATTTTTTTTTTATAGTGGCAGTATGATAAACATATGAGAATTCTCATCCAATTCTCAATGAAAAAAAATGGAAGTTTAAGTTTGTGAGATTCTTTGAAAATAAATTTTTTTAGGGTATGAAATTCATTCAAAAAAAGACAAACATATAGTAATATTTCCTGTTATCAAGCTTAAAATTGAATCCTAATACTACAGATACTAATACAATACTGCATATACTAATACACTCAATCAACTAGACAAAGTGGCTTCGGTACACCCAAAGAAGAATTCTTTACTATTTGAGAGTGTTTGGTTAAACTTATTTAAAATATCTTATAAGTATTGGAGAATGGAACGAGTTTTTGTTGTGTATTAATAAATTGTTAAAAATTTATTTGAGTACTAAGTGTTTTGGTATGTTTGTTTATATTTTGGAGGAAGATATTTTTTATTGTAGAAGATAAATCAATACTTTTTTGTTGGATTGTTGGGGTAAAAATAAAATTGAGTATTTTTTTAATTATAAAAATAATAATAAAATATATATAATATATATGATATATAATGAAAAAGGAGAAAGTTTTGAAGATAATGAATGATAAGAGAGAGTATTTTTAAAAAAAACTTATTATAATATTTTGGAAGAAAAAGAAGTGTATATTTGGATATGTTTCCCTAAAATAAAATTATTTTAAAAAAACATAACCAAACATTCTCTAATTTAATTTTGTATTATATTTTTATTTATTTTATACACACACAAAATCTAAGAACTCATTCGAGTTCGAACTCCTAAACTACCACTCACCTAATTCTATATTAGATTTAAAGTTCAAGAATTTGCTTGAATTCCCCAACATCCAATGCAAAATCAATAATTTTCAAGAAATTAAAGTCTTTAAAGTAACTTATTTAATTTTGTATAGATTTAACCACCAAGAATTTACTTGGACTCCTGAGCATCCAATGCAAAATCAATAATTCCCAATAGTTGTCCATAATTGAGACCAAATCTCAAATCAATCTTTTAGTTTCCCAAAACAACCCCGGGCCCAGTCACAGGTCAACCTTTAACAGTCAACCACCTGCAGCCCCAATTCTGTCATTTTCCCTCACCATTTCATAGTTACCAGACACCCTTTTCCCCCTTCTCCCTCCCAACCCAACGGACATCTCTCCCTCCACCTCCCACGCAACAAACTTCCAAGCACTACCTTTGCCATCGCGCCACCACCGCGCACATTAGCTGTCCCCCTTGATCATTGCGCCTTGCGCAAGCCCAAAGCCATGCTTTTAAATGCGCACTCGGTTCCCTCTGCTTAACCTACGCACCCCCAACCAAACTGTCACCAATGCATTGGGAAAAATAAAAATTTAGCCCCTAAATTATTACTTATTTTCAATTTTGACACATTTGATTTACTTATATAGTTTTTCATAATTTTAATCCCTTCGAATTGAAAATTTTGAAAAAAAACCCACAACGGTCCAAATCAGTACCAATCTAATTTAAATTTTGGATGTTATGCATGCATTTATTAAAACCATGTCACATCAGTTAATTGAGTGATAATAATGAAGAGTAAATTTATATTTTTAACCTCACCAATAATCATCAGAGGCTACAATCACAAATAGAGTTGTACAATGACTTTGAGAAGCAAAACAACAAGAAAGAGAAAGAAAACGTTTGTCTACATATATACATTGAAAAAGAAATATTATATATTTATCAAATTTTATGCAAAAGTCATCATATTAAAGAAAGAAAATAATTTTCTTCAGGAAATATGAAAACTTCAAAATTTTAATGGCTGTTGAATGAACTAATTTTTAGTCATCTAACAAGAAAAAGTAAGGGCTGTTGAATGAACTAATTTTTCAAAGAAGAACAATGCAAACCATGGCCACTAAAAGGATGCCATACTTGGCCATCACCACTACCTTTTTCACTAGTGGTTGTCCCCTCAAAGCACCCAACGCCATTTTCCTTCATTTTAGATGCTATTATCTTAATATTTTTTTTAATATTTTATTATTTAACGTAGTAAAAAATAAAATAATACAGCGTAGGCTTGACAAATAGCACAAATTGTCCAAAATTTGAGCTCAATTAGCATTGATTTGGACAATTGTGAGCTTCATTTCAAATTTTCACACTCAAAAAATTAAGATTATCAAAAATTATACTGAATATGTAAAAAATCAAAAGAAATGAATGTGACATACTAAGTCGAAATTAAATGTACTAAAATTGAAAATGGGGAAGAATTGAGGGACTAAATTTGCATTTTTGCCCCAAGTACATTAATGGATCTGCAACTCTGCATTTACTTATATATGCACTGTTCTGTACCTACACCGATCCGTCAATATAAGTACACTACTGCACCAGCATATATTGTTTTTCTTGCTCTGCTGAGAATCAAATGTGACATTTTCATCGGGATTCTTGCTCAGACGATCTCCGATCAGGTGAGAACCTTCTTGCATTCCGAGATCGGAGTTGGTTCTAGCACCGTCGGTGATTAAAGAATGAATCCGCTGTGCTGCATTGCTCCGGTGTCAGTGGAAAAAGATCGAGCTGTAGTGAAGCCACAAACACTAAGTCAAGAGCTTGTGTTCGACAATGATTGCTGTAGTGGTACTGAGAGTAACAATAAAAATGGGATTTTCAGGCCGGTGAGTTTTAACTCGAGGAGTATTTTATCGACCAATGGCGGTGGTGCTGGAGGAGATGATTTGCAAGCGGAGAAATGCGAGGAGAATGATGAAGTTAAGAGTGTTGTTGGAATTTTGTATAAATGGGTGAATTACGGGAAGGGCTGGAGGGAGAGGTGGTTTGTGTTGGAAGATGGGGTTTTGGCGTATTACAAGGTGCACGGACCAGATAAAATTGTCATAAGTTCGGGAAGGGAGAAGGGTGTGAAGGTGATTGGGGAGGAGAGCTGGAGGCATATGAGGAAGGGTAGTAATGGGAGTGGAAGTGGTTTTAGGGGGATCGGGTTCGGGTCAGGGAAGCATTGGAAGCCGTTTGGGGAGATACACTTGAAGGTTAGTTGATTTCCTTTTACTGGGTTAAAAATGTGGATTTATATGGATTCCATCTGTTAGATAGTATGTCCTTGTTAAAGATAGGTAGTTTAGATGTTGCCATTGATTCATGTATGCGAGTTCTAATGAAGGGGGAAAGGGCATTAAACACCAAGCAATATGTTGAGCAGGTTTCTTCCGTTCGGGCCAGCAAGTCCGATGACAAGAGGCTTTCCATATTCACAGGAACAAAAACTCTCCATTTGCGTTGTCAATCCAAAGAGGACAGAGCTTCATGGATTGAGGCACTTCTGGTTGCTAAAGATAAATTCCCTAGACTGTTGACAAGCAATGAGTTGGCACCTTCTGAAGAATTTGTTGTTTCAACAGAGAAGCTACGATCACGGTTAATGCAGGACGGCATTAGCGAGACGATAGTTATAGATTGTGAGTCTATAATGTTAGGCGAACTTGCTTTGATGCAGAATCAGTTGAAGACTCTTCAACTCAAACACATCTTGCTGCTCGACACATTAAGGAGACTTGAGGTTATACTTCATCCTGTACTTCTGAAGCCCGTTTGTTCAAACAAAGGGATTTTTTTTTTTAAATTTTTTAGCACCGGATCTACTTGTATTTTCTAGTTATTCAAACTGTCTCTGAAGTTTCTTTTTGCTGACTATGGTGGTAGTTTGAATGCACTGTGGATTTTGAATTTTCGTGATTAGAAAATCTGATTTCTATGAGATAATTTGATTTTCATAATGAACACAAGATGCATCTTGTCTTTTTGGTTATTGCTCTCACTTTTCTGTTCATTTAAGATTGTCTTGGCCGCGTTTTTCCCGTAATTATTTGTTGCTAAGCTGAGACGATTAGCATGATCTGTGAGAGAGTGGTGCAAATTTCTTGATGGATCATTTTGATTTGTCAGAAAATGCACTCCGCAGTGTTCATTGATTCACACCCCAAGTACATACACTTTTTCCCCCATCAATGGGCTGCCACTGCATTCAATGATTGTTAAACCAACTAATTTCTTCTGCAGACAGAGAAAATTGAATTGGAAACAACTGTAGTCGATGAAACAAAGGGACGGGATTCATGCTGTGGACAAGGGGATAGAAGGTTCAGCGGTCAGTTCAGCATTCATTTTGTTGAGTGCAAAAGATAATGAATCATATCATTTGACATCCAAAAAGTTGTGTCTTCAGATAAAATTGGATTGGCTAATTTTTGTTATTTCAGCTGTTGCAGATTTCTATTCAGTCATGTCAGAGGGCAGTGCAAGTGACTCAGATGCAGATAATGAATGTCGATATGGGGTGGATGTTGAAACAGATGAAGATGACGGAACCTTTTTTGACACAAATGATTTTTTGTGTGCTGAGTCTCTAAGAAGTGCATCTTACCGAAGTAGAGATAATCCTATATATGCTTATAGCCCCTGGACAAGTGAAAGAGCATCTTCCTTCTCTGGTAACCTGAGAGAAGTTGGGATGGAAATAAAGGCCATTGAATTTCCATATGTCAAAAGAAGGGATAATTTACCAGAACCAAAGGAGAAAGACAAGCCAGTTGGACTGTGGTCGATTATTAAAGACAACATTGGAAAGGACTTGTCAGGTGTTTGCCTTCCTGTTTATTTCAATGAGCCTCTGTCCTCACTGCAGAAATGCTTTGAAGACTTGGAATACTCGTATCTTGTGGACCAAGCATTGGAATGGGGAAAACAGGTCCCATCCTTACCCACACTTACTGTTTTGGCAAAGAGGTTTCTTAAAGGATGATATACTGACCAAAGTGCATAGGATATTAGATACAGTTAAAATGTTGGATATGTTGATAATGACTTTGGGTGTGTTTAATTGCCTTTGATTTAGCTATTTCGGTTCAAATTGAAATGGCAATAGAATGACAATTCAGTTGCAAGCAACATAATCAATCTACCTAGTTTCATAAAGCTCAGAGAGAGTTGAAAGCAGTTGCTTCTTCCAGTTCATATATGTTCTTTTGCAGGAATCTTCAGTCCATTAAATTAGACTGGTTATTTTGCTGCTGCACTAGGTCGCCAGGCAATGAGGGCTAAAAATGATATTAGATTCTGATGCCATGATCCTGTAACTGATATGATGTGATGCCCTCTGGTTTTTACATTCTGGACTATTGAGTTCTCCAAAAATTTTTTGAATTGTTGTTCACTAACTGTAGGACATTTAGAGAAGAAAAATTATGCTTAAAGGACTACCAGGTAACCTGCGGGCTTGAAAAGTCTGTTTGAATAATATCAAGCCTTTGCATAGGCCTCCTATCATCCTATGTTGATTTCCTTTTGAGAATTGAAGTTATAGCTGTGAGGTGAAGAACACTTTTCCCATATCCTGGAGCCTGTTCCCATTTCTATTATCACTTTCCATTGGCAATCATCTATAACTTGGTTGCTAGCATAGATATATTGCAATTCTAGTTTGTCTACTTTCAATTTGGTAAATTATAATTGAATGAGTCATAATTGAATTTTGCTTACAATTGAACACAACAATTTGCTTTTTGCAGGGAAATGATTTGATGAGAATTCTAAATGTAGCAGCTTTCGCAGTATCTGGTTATGCATCAACAGAAGGCCGACAATGCAAACCCTTCAATCCTCTCCTTGGGGAAACCTATGAGGCTGACTATCCGGATAAGGGTTTAAGATTCTTCTCTGAAAAGGTTGTTCTTCTGTCTTCAACAAGACTTCCTGACATTAGGATTATTCTTCTTTTTCCTGTTTCCTATTTATCTTTCTAGTGATTTGTATGCCTACTTTCTGCTCTTTTACAGTTAGCATAGTGGTCATAAATGGGGGAAGCCCATTTTCTATTTTATTTCTTGGTTATAATGGATAATAACATTTCTTAACTTTTAGGAAATGATGGTCAATGTTAACTTGCTTC
>JACGDI010000734.1:652816-666364 GCA_014898725.1 Jacaranda copaia
TAATATTGGTAATAGATTAGCCTTTTTGTTTGCTACTTTTCTCTAATCTTCAAAGAACTATGTAATACGTACAAGTGAGGATTTAAAAGAAACTGTATGCAAGTGTTGGATTTTCAAGAATTAAAGAAAAACCAGAATATATGTATATATGCCATATGTGTATTCAATTTCCTCATTATTGACCCCATTTCTCTCTTTTGAGTTGAATCATCATGTATTTTATTAATTGATAAAATGAACTGCTCAATATTTTCTTATAAAGGGAACAGATTTTCCATTCATTAGACAAAGAAGATTACAAAAATTTCATAACTTATTGCCGAATTCATTCTAATTCCAAGAGTTTGAATTATAAAGACAAAAAAAAAAGAAACATTTAAGAGTCTCTCACACTTTATTCCTTCAAACTAACATGGAAAGAAAGGGGCTAAAGCTACTTCCTAGCATCTGTAGCCGCTAGCTAGATCTCGAGCCGCATGAGTGTTGGCCCATGTATTTCCCATGGCTCACAGCTCATCCTTCGGCAGTGGTTTAGGGTTGTCCGGTGATAACTTGACAGGGTATGAGGGATCCATGGCTATGCCACACAGCCCCTCTTTGACTTCGACCCCACGCTGCATCCTAATGTAGCCCTGTTCCCCCCATCCAGTCCCCCAAGAGTTCTTCACTATCCAGTATTTAGTCCCATCAACAGTTGCTCCATATCCCACCAGGCCCACCGCATGGTCTAGCTCTGTGCCACAGCTCCCACTGAACACTCCCTGCAATCAAAAAACATACTTTTCAAAACCCTTCCTGAATTCTAATGCTCCAATTTTACAAATAAACTAGTTTACCTCTGAGTAGAACTGCATATCAGAACCACCAGCATCAATTGCCACAGAAACAGGCTGGTTGGCAACAGCTTTCATCAGTGCATCCTCATTGTTTTGAGGCACAGTCTCATGCCCATCAATCGTCACCACTGGTGCATTCATCTAAAAAACCAAGACAAGAAGCAATTAAAATATCTCAGGTAAGTTTTAATTTTAATGTTTCTGAAGAAAATGTTTTCTTTCTACCTTTGCTGTGTCACAAGTTCCATCTCTGGCTTTGTAGGGATATAAGTCCTCAGTCGTTAGGCCTCCTTGTTTCTTGATGAACTCGTATGCATTTTCCATGTATCCTCCACTGCAACCCTCATCAACTTTTTCACAATCAACCAGTTCTTGCTCAGACAAAGACACTAGATTGCCTGTTTTAATTTTATTGATCCCCTCAACTCCCACCACAGTTGAGAACGCCCAACAACTGCCTGTCAGAATTGAGACAAAAACAAAACAGGACAACACATGACAAACTCAAACCTGCACAGACAAAATTTCCACAAAAGAACTCATAAACTTACCACAGTTCCCTTGATCCTTGATACCAGTGACAGCACCTTGCTTTCTCCAATCAACTGATGCTGGCAAATTTTCAGTCTTTTCGTGCATGAATCCAGTGCTGGCCCTGCTGCCCCGAAGCATCTGGTAGTGCTTGATTTTAGAGCTGTATAAGTTTCTGAATTCATAGTTGGTCATATCGGCAAACTTGTTGAGCTTCAGCTTGTAGAGCCTGTCCATCTGGTTTACCTTGTGAATATGCAGCACATTGGCTTTAAACACATTGAAACGCTTTTTCTTCTTTGTCAGATCCGGTGAAACTGTGTGTTGGCTCCTCCATCTTTCATACAAATCCCACAGGCTCTCATCAGAAACCAGGTCTTTTTCTGTGAAGTCTATGCTCTGAGCAAGGCCAAAAACAATAGCCAAGAAAATAGAAACCAAAAGAGCCCTTCCCATCCCCATAATCCCTATCTTTCCAATATCCGGAAATCAGCAGAAAAGAGTAGATAAAGCCCTATCTCAAATGCTTGGAAGGACGTGTTTATATGGGCACGTAAGTAGGCTTGAAGAAGAAATTACTTGCATCATAGTGATTTCGTGCACACAATCTTTTTGGCTGAAATTAAGGAAAAAGGTTTCCTTCCATTAAGGATTAGCCTGCCTTTTCAGAGGTTAGTTCTGTACATATATATCTCGTATTCGATGATATGTATGCATCCATGTGTGTTTGTTTTGATTGTTCCACAGAAGGTGACGAGTTGATTTGTGCGGCTGCAGGTGTTTGAACACGATTTCTTTCCGTCTGGAGCATAAAGGGCTAATAACTAACATGTACTCAGAGTTGAAATGATCCTTCTGATCTAACAAACTCAATTAAATGTTACAAACTTGATTGGCAAGTTGAGGCGCTTTCCAACAAAAACCTCCAACATTCAAATCAGTGAATAGGGTATGAGATGAGTTAGAATTTGAAAGTAAAACCTTCGGGATTCAAGTTAGTAAATAAGGTTCGAGAAAAGTAAATTGAAATTTGAGAGTAAAAATAGTAAATAATAAGCTCTTTGTTGTAATTAACACGCATCGGATTTAACTTCCTTTGATTGGGTGTTGGATTGACTTGATCCAACCCATAGCAATTTTATGCAAAAATACAATTAAATACTTCAAATTTTGGTTGATTGGCCAAAGATGAAACCGCACTGCACATACCCCAAAATTTCATCTTATCATGGCCCTCTTCCATTTTACAGTTCATTCTAAGCTCCTAACTTTCTAAAGCAAGATATGGATCACGGGCACGGCTGAGACGACAAATTCAAATACTTTATAGAGAAGGAGTTCAGACCAAGAGATTAAGACAGAAAAACAAATTTAAAACTAAGTAATCTTGTATAAATTCTCTGAAGTGCCAATAAGGATTCTGAGGCGCTTGCTAAGACAACAGAAATTGACAAAATGAATCCAGATATAGCTGACCAAATTCTAATATGCAAACAACATAGACATTGTAAACTTGCATAAACCAGTGGTAACAATTCGAAGGAACCGGGACCATACAAGTTCATTGAATATGCGAAGATCATTGGTATTCAGAGCAAAACTCAGAACAATGAACCAAGAAGAACAAATGGTATTATTCAAAAGGCTAAAAGGAATCGCTGAGTGTGACAAGTTGGAAATACATTAAACAGTGAAGCCCATCTACAGACCTCAACAATGGCTAAAAATGTAGAAATCAAAGTACATCAGTGTCAATCATACGGTGGTACAAGATCCCATACTCATGGGGATTACAATTCAGAAGAGATAGGAGGAAGAGAGCCCATTGTAACTGCAATTAACAATCTTATCATTTAGCAGCTTAGGCAAGAGAGTCCCTCTCTCTTTGTTTTTGATATAGCTCCTCTCTCATTCTTCTAATCTCAGCCTCTTTCTCCATTCTCTCCTTCTGCAGATTGAAACAACATCAAGTGAGAAAAAGAACTCAACCTTCTAGCACTGAATCAATTGATTATCACACATCACATTTACCAAATAAAATTTTAAATCAGCCGAGTAAGGACAAAAGCTCAATCATATAGACAACATATATTTAAGTCCCAATTCAATGTACTGATTGTTTCAAAGAACATTATCAAGCTTCAAACAGCAGTATTAGCAAAATCTCAGTCAACTGTAATAAGAATTTTTAGAATTTCCTACTCGGAGATTCAAACTTCAAGTTTCCAAATCCATTCACAACATGAGTACTCTCTCAAAAAATTTCCTCAGAAACCTTTGAAAACAGAGACTTGCACATAACAGGACTCGATAAGGTTGATTCCTTAATACTTCAATCCAAAGGTTAAATCTTGAAAAGAAGAAACAAATTTAACATGGCAGATGTCTTAGTTCCTCTTCCAAAAGGATCTAAGACCTGGGAGATTGGCGCTAAGCAGCAATTCAAAAGACTTTTTAATTCAAGAAACTGCAAGAAGAGCAATCTGATCTGATTCAACTAAAAGAAAAGGCCCAAATCTAAAACCTAAAGCTCTAAATCTCCCTTCTTATTAAGAACAAAATTAATCCAATGAAGCATAAAAGAACGTATTACAACCCTAGCTATGATGTATAGAAATGTACCTGCATAGAACCCGATTGAAGATAAAACAAACGCACAGATCCCAGAAAATCTAAAGCACCAATTTTTTTTTCCCTTTTTAAGCAAAATTAACCGATTAATACTCATAAAACCAGAAATCCTTTACAATCCTAGCTATCATAATGTAAAAATCAACCACATAAGCGGAAAAAGAATGTATGCGTATATACCTTTTCATCCTGGCGAAGGGCAATCCAAACATGAACTTTGTCCATGGTTTGCCAGAAAAGGAAGGCGCCAAACGACATAGCAAAGAATGTCCCGACTCTCACCATCTTCAAAATTTCAGCAAATGAACAATATTTTCCTTGCTGCTTGACTGCAGGCTCCGATGGAATTTGTTGCTCGTATCGCTGAATTCTTGTTGATCTTTCCCATTTTGCGCGGATCATTTAAGGCAAAACGACGCAGTCTGCAGATAATTTCTAAACGACGGCGTTTAAGTGTGATTTATTCATTTCTATATATCGCTATTTTAAGGTAGCTCTCACATTAAGAGTACTATAATCCATAACGGCTTTCATTGTTCTTATGTTTTTGTTCTTTTCAGCTGAGTAAGTATATCACTGGATTGCTGGGGTGGCAACAAAGACAATGATTATAAAGTATGTTAAATTTAAGATGTAGTTTGTATTTATAAAGTATTAAAATTGCTAATATACCTTTCAATTTTTGTAAGAAATTATTAAGTTTTTTACTTATGGATTGATCTATAGGGCACCTGAAATGACCAAATGGCCAGAATGTCTAGATTGCTTCATGCTACGGTAAAAATGTCCGAACACTATAAAGATCCATATATTTTTATCTAAACTGAATTTTATTTGTCTGAATTAGAAATGAAAGCTATCAAATTATGACACATAGTGATATCTCGATCTTATATCTAGAATGTATCTTAGAGTACACCTTAATAGGACCAAATGAATATTCCCAAAAGTATGATCATTTATTGTTACCATTATCTTTTGTTATTGGACGGTTTTCGACTTTTCATTAGGATGCCTTCCAAGCTTTTAGTTGCAAGTTTGACTCATTTACAGCTTCATGACATGAGGACCAAGAAATAGATCAACTCAGGTAACCAATTAGGCAACTCTGGATCACAGCCAATGATTTTCAGTTGTGAGCTTCACTTTTGACATTTTTATCTGAGATAACTTTCATTTCCATTGTCAACAAACTAAGTTAACAATGCCCCGCTAGATTTTACTATAACAAGTGGCAAAATAAAGGAATCTCATTTTGCCGAATGAATATTTACACGTCAAAATCTCAGGAAGTCATCGAGTCACCAAGAAACTGATAGTTTTGGTTATGGTAATTATATAAAACACAGCCGCCCTTGGTTTAATGTGTGTGTGTGTGTGTATTAAATTTTTTGACGCATTCAAGACCTTTTTGTGCTGAAAAATGATCCCAATATCTGGCCAAGAAGTGAAGCCATGCAGTACGTGTGCATTTGATGTCTAGTCTTGTCTGTATAAGAAGCAGTCAACATCAAAACTCCGATAGTTATCTGAGCACTACAGATTCTTCACCTAAAAAGACAATAGCTTTAAGACAGAATATAATTATTCATGAATCTATCAGACTAAAGGGAGAAGGTAGAAATTCGAAGCAAGACTGTTGAAAGTTATGGAAATCACTATCTGTTAACAGCAAGGTTCCAGAGAGAATATGCACTTAAGGTTATGAAACATGAAACAAAAGGTTGACGAGGTCCTTGAAAATTTTATGTTATTTGTCCAGACTTGGACATCATTTATACATATGGCATCTTGGCTACAAAAGTGAGTTTGAGTCTCAAAAGTTGTCACTAGGGATATCTGTTGTGCTAAGAACCTGAAAATGGGTAACAAAGGTGGCGGACTTTTCAGGTTTGCTGACAGTTACGATAAGTTGCTGATGTTTCTTGGCATTTTTGGCAGCATTGGAGAAGGGTTAGCATTTCCAATGACTATGTATGCGTTAAGTGGAGCAATAGATGCGTTTGGGACTGCTGATGAGTCTCTTGCTAGTGAGGTGGTGAACAAGGTATGAATGTTTTATCTGTCAATCTGATGAGCTTTCAGAAGTCACAATATTGAATTTAGTATTTGCATATGATTTATGGCATCCAAACGGCTGAACAGAAAAGACGCTGTTGCCCAATTAGTTCTTGGGAATGCAACATAAACTTTTGTTATTGGGACTTTGATTTTGTTTCTATTAATTCAAAGTGAAATATCGTTTTCTATGTTTTTGTGCAGTATGGACTCAGGCTAGTCTATGTCGCTGTGGGAATTAGTGCTGCTTGGTTTCTGGGTATGTGTAGCTCTCTGTATTCACTTTTGCTGTACATAATAGGAAGTGAGAAATTCTAAGGCCGAAGCCACATTAATAGTGCAAAAACTGTTGAAAAAACGTAGATGTTTATGATTCGTTTGCTTATCTGAGAGTTGCATCCGACATTTTCAGAAGGACTTTGCTGGACAAGAACTGCTGAGAGGCAAACATCAAGAATACGGGTGGAGTACTTAAAATCAGTCCTCAGACAAGAAGTTGGTTTCTTTGACAACCAAGATGCTTCATCGACAACCTTCCAAGTTGTTTTAAACATCTCTACTGATGCTCACTGCATTCAGGATGTAATAGCTGAAAAGGTTGTCCCTTGCTTCAACCATTTCTCTCATTTTAGTTATTTGAAAAAACAAAAAAGTGTTCTTTACTCGTTTCTCTTGCATCTGCTGCAGATACCCAGTTCCCTGGCTCAGTTTTCTGCACTCGTATTTGGCCTTCTAATCGCCTTCCTGCTTTCATGGCGAATAACGTTGGCTTCTCTTCCTTTTGCACTTGCATTTATAGCCCCTGGCGTGGGATTTGGGAAACTAATGATGAACATGGGAATCAAGAGCAAAGATGCATATGGGGTTGCTGGGGGTATTGTAGAACAGGCAATATCGAATATAAGAACTGTTTATTCCTATGTGGGAGAGCAGAAAACAGTTGACAAGTTCGGCCGGGCGCTTCAAGAAAGCATGAATCTTGGCATAAAGCAAGGACTAATGAAGGGATTGATGATAGGAAGCATGGGAATGATTTTTGCAACTTGGGCATTTCAGTCCTGGGTTGGTGGCCTTCTTGTCACTGAAAAAGGAGAAAGTGGTGGCCATGTTTTCATAGCCGGCATATGTGTTATCCTTGGAGGACTGTGAGCTCCTATTCTTCTTGATTATAACTATAGCAAAATCTCAAACATATGAACAAAAAGCATTATAAAGCTGCATAGGAAATGAAGCTGCTAAAATTTACAATCTTTAGTTTAACTCTTTGTATGAATTACAGGTCCTGCATGAGTGCTCTACCTAATGTGCCATTTATAGTGGAGGCATCAGCTGCTGCAAAGCGAATATTTGAGATGATTGATCGTATTCCTGATATAGACTCTGAGAACGACAAGGGGAAGGTTTTAGCAACTGTAAGGGGACAAATTGAGTTCAGAGAAGTTTATTTCAGTTATCCATCGAGAAAGGATGAGCCTGTTCTTCAGGGACTTAATCTTAAGGTAAAACCTGGCAAGAAAGTTGGTCTTGTAGGAGGAAGTGGTTCTGGAAAATCGACAATTGTTTCCTTGATCGAAAGATTCTACGACCCTGTCAAAGGAGATATACTGCTTGATGGGCATAGAATCAAGAGACTCCAGCTAAAATGGTTCAGGTCCCAGTTTGGGCTGGTAAGTCAGGAGCCAGTTCTCTTTGCCACATCCATAAAGCAAAATATACTTTTTGGAAAGGAAGATGCTCCGCTGGAACAGGTTATAACTGCAGCTAAAGCTGCAAATGCGCATGATTTCATTGTGGAATTTCCAGAAGGATATGATACTCAAGTAAGCCTGCGTAAAATTCTGAAATCTAATATATTTATTTCAGTTATTCCTAATAGTATGGGTGAAAACTCAGGTGGGGCAGCTAGGAGTTCAATTATCAGGGGGGGAAAAGCAACGGATTGCTATAGCAAGAGCATTGCTTAGAGATCCAAGAATCCTTTTGCTTGATGAAGCTACAAGTGCTTTAGATGCACAGTCCGAAAGCATCGTCCAGGAGGCCATCGACCAAGCTTCCCAAGGCCGGACAACAATACTCATTGCCCACCGTCTTTCTTCAATCCGCAATGTTGACAAGATTATGGTACTTGAATCTGGGAGAATCGTTGAATCGGGCTCCCATGATGAGCTGATGCAGATGAACGATGAGGAAGGTGGAATCTACAGTCAATTGGTGAGACTACAGAAATCAGCAATACATTATGAAGCCTCACCATATGCCCATAGTCCCTCATCTGCTCATGGTGTAAGATCAAGCTGGCAGAATACTCCCGTTCCCTCTCTTACCCCGGCTTTATCCATGAGTTTACGTTCATCAATTCAAAATAGTCCTGCTTCATCCATCAGCTTTCATCGTGACAGGGACGAAAAATCAGAAAACTCTTTTTCTCCAGGTCCATCACAATGGCGCTTGCTAGAAATGAATGGACCAGAGTGGAAAAGAGGCTTACTTGGTTGCCTGGGAGCTGCCCTTTTTGGGGCCGTCCAGCCAGTGAATGCTTATTACATGGGAGCTCTAGTCTCTGCTTACTTTCAAGACAAAAGCTCAAAAATAAAGTCAGATACAAGATTCTACAGCATCATCTTTGTAAGTGTTGGTGTTGTCACCTTCTTTTCTAACATTCTCCAGCATTACAATTTTGCAATCATGGGTGAACGGTTAACCAAGCGGATCCGAGAGAGGGTTCTTCAGAACATACTCACTTTTGAGGTTGCCTGGTTTGACCAAGACGAGAATACAAGTGCTGCAGTATGCGCACGCCTCTCATCTGAAGCCAGCATGGTTCGTTCTCTTGTGGGAGAGCGTGTATCTTTACTGGTTCAAGTCTTCGTAAATGCTTTTCTGTCCTTTGCACTTGGACTAATATTTGCTTGGAAAGTTGCAGTAGTGATGATAGCCATACAACCTTTGATTATCCTCAGCTTGTACTTCAAAACTGTTCTGATGAAACATTTGTCTGAAAATGCCAAAGAAGCACAGAATGAAGGAAGCCAATTAGCAAGCGAAGCAGTAATAAACCACAGAACTATTACTGCATTCTCTTCTCAGAAAAGAATCATTGATCTCTTTGAAGCAACATTGGAAGGCCCAAGAAAAGAGAGCATAAGACAGTCTTGGATTTCTGGACTAGGATTGTTTACTTGCCAATTCCTGTCAGTAGGCGCAGTCGCTTTGACATTCTGGTATGGTGGGACGCTAATGACGAAAGGATTACTAAGCTCAAAGCAGCTGTTTTTAGCTTTCTTCATATTAATGAGCACTGGAAAGACCATTGCTGATGCAGGAACTATGACATCTGATTTATCCAAAGGCAGCAGCGCAGTAAGATCAGTTTTCGCGATTCTAGACAGGAAAAGCAAGATTGAATTGGACAACCTTGAAGGCCTCAAAACTATACAAAGCACTCTACAAGGCAAGATAGAACTCCAAGACATTTACTTTTCCTATCCATCGAGGCCCGGACAGATGATCTTCCATGGACTTAATCTCAAGATCGAAGCTGGAAAAACTATAGCTCTCGTTGGAGAAAGTGGTTCTGGCAAATCTACTGTCATCGGATTGATAGAAAGATTCTATGATCCAATCAAAGGAACTGTCCTAATAGATGACAACGATATCAAAAGCTACAACTTGAGAGACTTGAGATTACACATTGCATTAGTCAGCCAAGAACCAGCTCTTTTTGCTGGAACCATCTATGAAAATATAGTCTATGGCAAAGACGACGCAACAGAAGCCGAAGTCACAGAAGCTGCCATACTTGCAAATGCTTATGATTTCATAAGGTATATATTTTCTATAAACTAATCTCCCTTCTTCGCAACTTCAACAATTCATTTTGAGCCCTCTGATCTCTTGTGTGCAGTTCTATGAAGGATGGATATAAAACTTACTGTGGAGAAAGAGGGATCCAGCTTTCGGGTGGACAAAAGCAGAGGATAGCACTTGCCCGGGCGATACTAAAGAATCCATCAATTCTTCTTTTGGATGAGGCAACAAGTGCCCTGGATAGTATGTCGGAGAACTTAGTCCAAGAAGCGTTGGACAAAATGATGGTGGGGAGAACTTGTGTTGTTGTTGCACATAGGTTGTCTACAATACAGATGGCTGATTGCATAGCGGTTATTAAGAATGGGAAAGTTGTGGAAGAAGGATCACATCCTGAGCTTCTTGCACTTGGAGATAAGGGTTCTTACTATTCCTTAGTCATTTTACAGCATCACTACTCTCCTCGGAGGGGATACACATGAGAATTGGAAGAACACTTTTGATGGAGTAGTCATGAAAGAAGATGCAAGTTCATGGAAGGAAGAAAGCTTCCCAAAAATTATGTTGTTTAGATATTTTAGATGCAACATGATCAGTATAATTGATTATGCTTAATATTTCCAAAATCATTAATATAATTATTACAATCATGTAAATGTCTCATCATTGTTGAAAGAAACAAAAAAATAAAATAAAAATAAAAATAAAACTGAAAGCTTGAGTGATTATATTATGGTTCGTGCTTGGCTTGTGAAATAGTTTGAGCCCAAGCTCAACCAAATCAGACTCTAAATTACTAAAATATCCATCTTAGGAAAAGTGATTGTTATATTCAGGTTGCTCCAGCCTCCATTGGAAATGAGTATATTTTAGTCATGTACCATAAAAGGCTTACGAAGTGGACCCATATGATGAATTTTTTTTTTATAAATAATCTAATTTTGAAGTTATTACACCAAAAATAAAGAAATAAATAAAACTAAAGTAGTAGGTAAGTTTGGCTTAAGACTTGGGCCTTTCATTAGACTCATAAATCAAGTTAAATCATCTTACATCCTCGACAAATGAACTACATAAATAATAATAAAAATTCATAGCTTATTAGGTTTCCTTAGCGAGGGCCAAAAAGTTTACTTTTTGCCAATCTTATTATTTTGATAAAATGTGAGTTTTTAAGGCTTAGATTTTCTTTTCTTTATTTTTTTTAAAAGAAAAGAGGATTACAGTTGATTTTCCAACTATTTCCTATATATTCAAATGTGGGATTAATTTGTTTGTAAAATTAAAAGCTCATCACCGACTCAACTTATACTATAAGAAAAGGATAAATTAATGGTAAAAAAGTAAGTAACAATACAAAAGTTGTTATTAATTATGTATATTAAGTGACAAAATTTAATTTTGTCACTTTAATGATTCCTACAAATTAAATAGTGACAAAATTAATGTTTAAATTGTCACCATAAGTAATTAGTGATACACTTATAGTAACAATGAAAATCTTGTTACAAATTATAATAACAATTTTTGTTGTCACTATATGGGTATCACTAATTGTTAATAGTGACAATTTAAAACATTAATTTTTGTCATTGTTAAGTCATATTGTGACAAAATAAAAATTATCGTCACTTAAAAATTATTGCTAATGCTAAGATAAAAACTATTGTTACTTAATGCATATTATTAGTGACAACTTTAACTTTTTCGCTTATTATTTTTTCATTAATTTTATATATATATTTTTAGTGTCATTTGTCCTAAAGCTCGGTATTACTATTGCCATCAAGCCCATCACCTATTCATTTTCCACTTAGGAAAAGAAAATTCAATTGGACGAATGCATCAACATCCAAAAACAAGAAAAAGGGCATTGTTTGACAATGCAATGGGCTGGTATTTCAACTTAAACTAGGTTGAAATATGGTAGCTGATATATCACGGTGAAGCCAAGGAACAAGCTGGTAAAATGCGCTTTCCACTTCTTGACTAAGACAAATAACTCTACCACAGGTACTTTTGCCTGTGATGACTAATCTTGATGTTGAGATTAATGTGGTTTTATGTTTATGTCGTTATTTGATTAGCCCTTCAAGAATCCCGTTTTTGTTCTCATTTTAAAACACGACATGCGACATACATATTCTGCTGTCGGAATTGCTTCCAAGACGGCAAACATTTTGACAAAGCCAAGAATGTTAATATGCCACGCCAAATAAGTGCATGCAACTGGCCAAATATGTCATAGCTCTTAAGCCTGTTATCTATTTTAGAAGACTAAATTCAATTTGGTTGAGTTAGAAGTATAAGGAAATCTACTATATGATTAGTTTTGATTTTATTTTGAACAGATTGAAATCTATTATTGTATTCAATATATATATATATATATGATATTGGATAGCTCAATAGGCCCAACATCTAACGAGATGGCCCACAAAGCCCAAAGATGGAATCTGTTTGGTCGATCGGTATCGATCTCACTTGGGAGTATTTACGGTCGACCCATATCGACCTGAAGACTACTCTGAGAATTCGAGCATTTGAGTCTGGTCGACATTGATCAACCTTCGACGTCCACTCGGATCCCCGACAGGCATGTTGGTATGACACGTGGCAGTCGGTGCAACCGTTGCCAACAATTCTGACAACCCTGCCAACAACTCTGGCAGAAACGTACCTCTGCTGGAACGGTTCACCCAAGAAAGCAGAAGATTTAACTACCTGGCACAGTATTGGAATCTGGATATGGGATGACTCCCAATCCCCCGGCATGGAAAAAGCTAGTGTACCAGACAGGGGTACTTTGGTAAAATTACGCCCACAAAAAGCTATAAATATCCCAGGTTTAGTCATGCTCAAGGTAATGCAATTTTACACTATACACCTGATATCCTCTATATTCTGCTCAATTACCCTCACTACCAGAACTAACTTGAGCGTTGGAGTGCCTGCCCCAGTTAGTTTAACGTGTGTTGTGGTTGTAAATCTCAAACCCAGAACAATATCCAACCTCCATTTCCTCTACTCGCAGCATTTTGCAGCATCAATATATATATATATATATATATACTTGATGTAAATCCTTAAACAAAAAGCATTAAGTACTTGTAATTCTACTGTACGATAAATCAAATGAGAATAAAAATAGCAATAGAGAAAAGAAAATAGTGCTTTTATTATTTATCGTGAGTGAATGTACAATACATGTATATTTGCAGCTACTTGTAGAAAATTGGAATAGATGATTTATCTGCTATGTTAGGGTTCATACTGTTATGATGAACTTTCACGGGCTCTAAGATAATTCTGAATTCTCCAATAATATAAAATTATTAGGGTTTGTTAAACCATTAATTATACAAATGAACTATTATATTTACATCATTACATGTCAATATTATGATTTTTGAAGTCATAATATAAACATTTTTTATCCCCTCTCTTTCGAATTCAACCCAGATTCATCCTGCAAATTTTAATTTATTAATCATGGTAGAGAAAAATTGAGATGGATTTCCTAAAGAGTGTTGTAAAATGAGTATAAAGAACAATGAATTCAAGCTTGGCAAAAACAATCATCGAGTGGGCGTTTTGCTTCTTGACTTGGGCGATTAGTTCCATGAATCTTCAACATCTCCGTATAAACGCACGAGCCTAAATGCCGCACAGTGGCCTTATTTTC
>JACGDI010000734.1:666464-681432 GCA_014898725.1 Jacaranda copaia
TTTGTTAATTTTAAGAATAATTCATAATTATAAATTTTTAAGATTATTATAATTTAATTGATTAATAGGTAGGTATTAAATTATAAATAAAACTATTATCATAAAATATGGAAGAGATTATATAAAATTATATTAAATAATCAAATAAACAAGAAAAGGGTGTTCACGATATTTAATTTAAAAAAGGATTATTACCTAAATTTTTTTTAATTTTTTATCAAAATAAAAAGACACTTGGCATAATACAAAATGATTACATAATAATATATTAAATAAATTGAATAGAACAATAGAAAATTCCTCCTTTTTATTTAATAAGTTATTGTTTTGGGGTAAGTTACCTTCCTTTTCAAAACATTATCTCTTAATTCAATATTTTCTTTTAATTTAAGTTAGTATAAAACATGATCTAGATTAAATATATATATATATATTGCTAGAATCAAAAGGTATATAGTAGATTAAAAATTATAACAGTTAGTAAAGATATAATTTTATTTTATTTTTTATATTTAATAATTCAAAATATCGTATAAGACTACCATCAATTCACGATAGCTATACTACCGTAAGCTTTATGGTTTGATGATTAGTTTTTGACTAATTATGTCCACGAGAATCAAATAATGATGATGAAAATAAATTTCAACATACATATAGAATTTAGAAACATGATTAAAAAATAAAAATAAAATTCAATCATCCCTCCAATCGCATAATTCCATACTCGAATACTCTTTTTTCTAGGAGTGTATATAACAACATTTTCTTCTTGTCTCCTCAATCCTCACTAGCCTCTTGTATTATAATTCTGTTCTACTCTTTCTGTCTCTCTCTCTAGCCCGCTGCAATGAAGGTCCGATCTTGGTTGTCAACATGCTCCTCCGCCACCTGCATCGCCACTTCCGTCGACGACGACACCCCAGCTCCGCCAGGAATGCACTCTCCTCCACCAAAATCTCTGACCTCCGACACCAGCAGCAGCTACTCGGATTTCCAAACGCATTCTTCATCATCAGCGTGCACCAGCGGCATCCAAAGCAACCTCTCCCTCTTAACCCTTCCCTCAGTCCCTTCTCTCCAAAAACTGACACTCTCCCCACTAAACACCGCCGGAATTTCTTCCGCCACTGCCGTTTTCCTAACCTCCCTTGAGCCCAGCAGCCGCGCACACATCAATTTCCTTGCCCTCCATGACAATCTCCTCTACGCCGCCTCAGGGAACGAAATCTACGTCTACGAGATCATAAACAACACCCTTTTCGACACGTTTAATGCCGGAAAAGTATCCACCGGTTCCATCAAATCCATAGCTTTTCGCGACGGGAAGATTTTCACAGCCCATCAGGACTGTAAAATCCGGGTCTGGAAACTGAATGATCAGAAGCAGCACAGGCTCATCGCCACGCTCCCCACTCTTGAAGATCGTCTGCGAAGATTCATTCTTCCTCAGAACTATGTCAAAGTCCGGAGACACAAGAAGAAACTCTGGATTGAGCATCACGACGTCGTTTCAGGACTTGCAACCTGCCAAGATGAAAACCGAGTCTTCTCGATATCGTGGGACAAAAGCATTAAAATCTGGCCAGCCCGAAATTTTCTTTGCCTGGAATCTATTAACAAAGCACACGACGACGCGATCAATGCAGTGGTTATATCGAGAGGTGGATTAATATACACGGGCTCGGCTGATAAGAGGATTAAAGTCTGGAAAAAGGAGGAGAAGAAATACGGACTGATAGCTACGCTGGAGAAGCATAAATCTGCCGTGAATGCTTTAGCGCTGAATCTTGACGGGTCGGTTTTATTTTCCGGGTCGTGTGACCGATCCATTCTGGTATGGGAAAGAGAGGACAGTGCTAATCACATGGCGGTGACGGGTGCATTGAGGGGTCATGCAAGAGCCATCCTTTGTTTGATCAACGTTCAAGATTTGCTTTTGAGCGGATCAGCTGACCGGACGGTCAGGATTTGGCAGCGCGGAGTTGATGGAAGGTACTGCTGTTTATCAGTGTTGGATGGGCATCAGACGCCGGTGAGATCCATGGCGGCAGTGGTGATGGAGAAAGCTGCCAATGGCGGCGGTGGCCGGGTGAAGGTGTTTACTGGAAGCTTCGATGGGGAGATTAAGGTGTGGCAAGTAGAAGTGTCTAGTGTAATTAAGGGCCATGATAAAACAATTAATCTCTTGAATTTATGAAATTTTTCAGAGGGTTTTAATTAAATTTTGTATAGGTGGAGAGTTTCTATTTCTGTTTCTGGTTTAGATTGAGTTAATTAATTATCTTGTGTAATTTAATTTTATAACTCCATATTGAGGTTTGTGAATATTTGTATAGGTTGTCTAGTAGTTTGTAATTTAAGTGGTATCAGTTTCTTCTATTATGTCGGAAGTTTTGTGTTCGATCTGAATGAGCGTCGTTTTTTTTTTTAAATATTTGTGTGAGCTTAAATATAAAATCTATTTATCTAACTTACATTCCAAATTTCCAAATTAATGTTTTTGTGAAGTAATTATAGGACATTGACCAATGCATAGGCACAAAAGAATCAAATTAAGATTTTTGGTATAATTCATGTATTTTTCATCCCATTTAATCAAAAATTTGTATGCATAATCTTGCAAATATATGAGCAAATCTTATTTAGTACTTAGTTATAGATTGTCTCGAGGAAATTACCTAAATAAAAATTTTAAAAAGAATTCTATGAAATTATCCTTCGGCAGCAAGGAAACTGCCTGCATCATTTTTTTAAGTCAAAACGTACTCCTAAAAAAGTCGCATAAAGAGGGGAAAAAAGAGAGAAGGAAGAAAGAAATAGAAACGAGGGAAGAAAATGAAGGAAGGGGAAGGAAAAATGGCATAAAACAAAAACAAAAAAGTAAAATAAAAACTAATGGCGGGCATTAATTTAATTTTTTAACCAAAGAACTAAAATTGCATAATTTTGTAGATTTTAATATTAATTATAGCTTGTTGAGTGGCTTGTGACCTAATAATATTTATTTTTTCTATTATGTGGGAGGTTAGAAATTCGAATTCGAATGGACTCTTTATGTGCATAAAAATGTACAGTTTATACTTTCAATTACTTGATTCGATTTCAATATTAAGATAATATTGTCTTAAAAAGATAAACTCGTTATTCTAAATTTTGCAAAAAAAAAAAAATCAATTATATTTAGCCCTTTAATCTTGGGATTATCCTGCAAAAAAGTCAATTTTTACTATGGACTTGAGAAAATGGAGATATAATATAGGGTCCCATATCTATATACATGCCAAGTTTAAAGTATGATATTTCATTCCAATACTCCATCTTGTTGTTAGTTTGATGTGCACACTTAGGAAATTCCAAATTTCAAAAGTAGAGAAGAAGAACACCTTCCAGCCTTTAGACTTTTTGTCCCTCTCATTTTAGAGAATCTAACCTGGTGCCCCACTGTAAAATTTGGCCCTATATGGAGTGATAAAATTCAAGGGAATGTTTGGTTATGTTTTTTGTTTGATTTTATTATACGTTTATTATGTGTTTTAAAATAATAAATTATTAAAAAATGTGAAAGTTATTTTTTGATATATTTATTTTTCTTTTAGGGAAAATATTTTTATTATAGCAATCAAATCAATAATTTTTTGTTGGGTTTTTTGAGTGAAAATGAAATTGAATTATTTTTTAATGTTAGAATAATAATATATATATATATAATATCTGTATGTATATATTGGAGAATGTGTATTTTGAAGAAAAAATAAAAATATGTTTAATTATGTTTTTTCAAAATAATGTTGTTTTGGGGAAATATAACCAACCAAAGCCCAAGTTTTTCATTCCTTGATATCACCAATTTTATTGAATCGTAATTTTTCGAAAGTTGGGTTTATGAATTTTTAATAAATTAATTTATAAATTTTATTTTTATATTTTTACTATAACAATATAAAAATTATCACAAATTATTATATATTAAATAATAAAAAATTATTTGGTCATACTAACAATTTTCATAATTATGAGAATTGTATTTAAAGTTTCTGTATTAATAATTGACAACAGATCCATATGACATCAATTAAAAATCTTGTTATAACTCATAGTAATAACTTCTATTTTTTATTAGGTTGTAATTATATATACATCACTAATTATTGATAATGATAATTTAAGAATACTAATTTTTTTGTCGCTATTAAATCATATACATAACACTAACAAAAATAAAAATTATTATCACCTAATATTTATTATAACGATAATTTTTATATGATCAATTAATTCTCTATTGCTAAAATTATTATTTATACAAGATCGAAAGCAAATATATCATAATTCCAATAACTTTGAAAAATGCTTCGTAGCTTATAGTTCAAGTGGCATTTATTTTCTCTATTATGTGAAAAGTTTTGTATTCAACCTAAAATGAGTATGTTGTGCACTTTATGTGCATTGTGTATAGATTTATATTTTTTATTTAAAAATAAAAAAATATTAATTTATTAAAAAAATAATTCGTCATTTGTAATGCACTCTCTCTGAAAAAAAAAAATTTGAAGAACATTTAAATATCATTACATTATTTGACTATCATCAACATTTGGACAAGCCTCGTAACGTGATTTTGGGTGGTCGGCCAATCCAAGGTGCCGGAGTAATTAATTTATTGTAATAAACGAGGATTAATCAAGTGTTAATTATATAATTAGGTCAACACTAAACGCCAAATTAACAAACCAGTTATCACGTGATAATCTTAATCAACTGTTTGATTGAAGGGTTAATATATATATATATATATATATTATGGTACCTCTGCAGTCGAAAATATCTAATTAATTTATATTGGATAGATCAAAGTGGTCCATGCATGGACCAAAAACATTAAGACAAAGCAAAGCTTTTAATTAGCTCAACAGTTATTTTTTCTTTTTAATCATTTAATAATTACTCAATAATATCTTGCTTATCTTGTTAAGTTTTGTAACTAACATTTTCTTTGTCCCTTTTTCGGAAAATACTAAAATCCAAAACAAGAAAAGGCAATGTTCCGACAATAGCTCTGGTTTACTTTAAATTAATTAATCCAATCAATTAACTTAAAATTTTAAAACAGACACTTTTTTATTAAGAAAAAAACAATAATTCGACTTGTCGTGTAGATTTTTTGGATATTTTTAAAATATATAAAGTGCATTTGATTATTTATTTATTTATTTTTTGTTGAACCAAAGAAGATATTCTCTTCGAACAGGTCCAACTAATCGGATATGCAATATACATGTGTGGGTTTTAGATCGAATTTTACAGTATAAATTTTATACTATTAATACAAATTTTATCATAAATTCGAAAGTGTTTTAAGTTTCCTAATTATGTCATAGAGTCTAATCAAGATTCATTACATAATTAATCTTTTTTTCTTAAAAAAAAAAGAAAGAAAGAAAGATAATTTCACAAATATTTCTAATAATATTAATGTTCTTAGTGCTAGACGCATTGACACAATGTAAACCGCAAGTGGGTTGTATAGCTGTTGGGCATAAAAGAAAGGGTATGGTTCAAATTCATATGTCTTTTTCTGTTCTCAAAAAAATAAATAAAATAAAATAAAATTGATATGTCTTTTTCTCAGTAAAATTAAAACTGCCCATGCTACAAAAGTTGGTGGCTAAAGTGGCTCCAAATCCAAATCATTCCCATGCTTGGAAAGAAACTAACAAAAAAAGAAATAAAGAATGAGTTCCATTTTTCTTTTAACTTAGATGATGAGTTTGTTTTTAATATTTTTTTCCCCTTTTTTCCCAATTTTTATAATTTAAAATTTTAAAATTAGCAATATATTTAATGTAGTTTGTGCGCAGCAATTAAGGTAACATGTCCTTTTCCTTAAAATAAATAAATAAGAACCTTTGCTTTAGGGGATGAACCGACATAATTTTGGTTAGATATTTGCAAGAAGTGCTTTAAGAAATTAGCATATCTAGTTAAACAAAACATTTTAAAATGGTAACATTATCCTTAGCTAGTCGTAGTCAATTACCTTAACTAGTCATGGTCAGGAGTTAGAATCTGAATGGGCTATTTATGTGCATAAAATATGTAGTTTATAATTCAATTTACTCGATTCGATTTCAATTATAAGATAATATTGACTTTGATGAGGTTAAAAATCGTATTTAGTGAATTAGGTTGTGTTCGGGCTAATTCGACTAGGGAGGCCAAATGATCCAAGAGCAATCTTTCTCGAGGTCTGAGATTTGCAATAACAGCAAACGTAAAACTAACCGAGATGCCCCCAACGAAAACACTCCAATGCTCAAGTTAGTTTTGGTCAAAAAAAGTAATCAAATAGAAGATAGGGAGCTTATAGTGTATTTGTCCTTACCTGGAGACTAGCTAGCAATGAGATATTTATAACCTTCTCCTGGTTGATGATATGTCTAATATATCCTCTATCAAGTGTAGAGGGTTTTTGTCCTTGCATGGGTGTTATTGGTTATTTTCACTTCTGGTACTATTTCAGGTGGCATCATCTTTTGGTTTTCAGGATGAACAATACTTTAGGCAGGCGCCTCCCTGCCAAAGTTGGTGGTAGAATTGGTGGCAAAAACTGTATCAGGTGGCACACACTATAAATGCGGAGGCATACTGCTTGTCAGAACATTAAATGGGGCAAGAACATGAGTTAACGCTGAAGTGAGCACTCTGATCGACAACCATCGAATAGATAAGAAGGTCAATCGGAGGGATGGTGGCACGAATGAAGTGGTTTAAAGCCTCTCGTTAAGTGTGGTCGAGGGATATCCACTCAACCAAACAACTATGGTTGAGTGATTTCGGCCCAACTAGCTCCGAGAGCGACGTTGGGCCGTACACGTTAAGTGGGCCTAGAGACCTTCTTTGAGATCGAAAACTTGTTTGGTTGGGTCTATTGAACTATCTCATATCAGGCTTATTGAAGTAAAGGACAAATTCATCTTTATAAGTTTTCAAAAAAATAAAAAAAATTACCTAGAAAACTCGTATTATTATGATATAAGAATGCTAACAATTCTATTAGCATAAACCAAATTGTAACGCCATAACTAAACTAATTTTATACCCATTAGGTTTCCATGCAAAGTAGATTTTTTTTTTTTACGGGGCATACACGCGTTAAGAATTTATTAGAATTCAAATTATGAATTTTGTACAAATAAATATAAAGATGATGTTATTAAATCAAATAATATCTATAATAGAAATAACACTAGGTTATCAAATATTTAGGTCTTTATTAGCTGCAAACGAACAACTTAATTTTTCTCATAGAAGACTTCATGAAAAATTCTTAAAAAATATAGTGTTGGAATTAATTAGAACTCTGGATAATATGTTAAGTGGAGAAGAGATGAGAATTCGTTTGGGATCTCAAACCCACATTGAAAAAATAAGTAAAAAAAAGTCCCTTTATTAGGCGAATCTCTTACTAAGCTTTTAAATTATTTTAAAGTTTTTGGAGAGTATCTAAGTACATAGAAATTATACACATATATATATATATATATTTAATAATCAAGACTTAGCACGTGCACAACACGGCGTGGATTAAATTTTAATTATATTTTAATTTAATATTTAATTAAATACGTAATTTAATTATTTAAATTATGTTTTTTGATTAGAAATAATGTGACTGTTAGGAAAAAGACAAAATTATTATAATCAATGTGTTATTTAATCTAATAGTCAAAACTATGTGAATAGTTTTTATAACCTTATATAAGGGAAATTAATCCACACAAATTCATCATGTAATTTTTAAAAGCAAAGTATTATTACTCTCCAGAAAAGGATTTCTCATACTCTTTTCAATTATTCTCAATATCAACAGAAATTCTTAAGTAGGAATTTCAAAGTACTAACTGCAATTTCTTGGGTGCCTTAGTTGAATCATATGGGTGAATTGCCATAGTCCCTGCAGCATAAATAATGTGAACAATTATCACCTTAAAAACAGTGTAAGGATTCTCTACGCGCAATTAAACACATTAAATTTCTAACTTTTCAATACATTAAACTAGAATATAGTACTAATGTAAATGTCAAACAAGATCCTCAAAAGATTTTGTTGAATAATAAAGTAATGCATGCTCCACGTAATGCATGATAAAATCATAGACATCCCATGTTAAACTAATATTAAGTAGTACTATTGTTTGTCGTAGTATTTCATAATCACATCTCAATTATCACAATCATGTCTTGCAAAAATATCTAAAAAAATTAATGTGGATTTATATAAAAAAATATCCTTTGAATTGTGAATAATTTTATAATGTTTCTAAATTCAACTCTTTTTTATCCAGTTGAACTCGATCTCTCGACCTGGAACCATCGTCCTATCTATCAAAAAACAAGCAACTGTAAATACTCATATTTCAAAGATATGCAAGCATTTTTTTGCAACATTAAATTTTCTTCTAACTTGCCACTTCTTGATCTTCAAATTCTAATTTGAGGGTTGGAGAATTTTTTGAGCATACTCTAACAATCCCAACCTTATATATGATTTGAGAAATCCAAGTCCAAATTCACTTGACCAAAAACTTATCTCCACCTGCAGCAATAATAAAATTGTACTCTACAAAGATCATACTAACATCTGCAACAAGCAACTCTAATGTATTGATTGCACTTTAAATTTTCTACTTTATTTTATATTTTATCTGTTATTTCAATTTAATAAATTTTTACCAAATTATCACATTTTTAATATACTTGGTATATATTTATAAAATAAAATATATAATAAAATAAATGATTTAAATCGAGTTGGCTGATTGTATGCATATGAATGATCCACGTAACATTGACCCTGCAATCATTATTAGTCACATATAAAATTATATATACATACTCACAACTAAGACACAATATTTAACTAGGGTTTGTATAATATATGTGCAGGACCCCATCTTGTCAACTTGCTCATGCACGAAAGAAAATGCTAGCTATGGCTGAATGGAAATAAGCTTTCTTTAGCAATATTTTATGTGACTCACATCAATGTACGACAAACTTTTACATCATATTATACAGTATTCTTGACCTGCAGACAATGGGAAACAGCCAAAAGAATTAAAGCAAATATGAATGCTTTCTAACTGCCACATATAAGCCTCCTCAAGATTGGAATCAAAGTCTTGGACAAGACACCTCATCCACCTACCCGAACTCCCATTTCCCTTCATATAATTTGTATTAAAATTTGTATATATATACTTACAAGAAAACTGATTTTTACTGACGAAAAATTAACAGCAGACAAATTTTATTGATAATTATCAATGAATTACTGATGAATATCAAAATAAAACTTTAAAAAATTTTGTCAATAAATTTACCAATGAAATCATTGACGGACAGAATATCTATTAGTAATAGTTTGGTTAATTAGCAAGAGAAATAAATAGTGAAGACCCCAAATTTATTTATATAATTAAAGCGTGAAGTGAAATTAATATATGATGAATTGGTGACATTAGACTTCTCTTCTATTTGATCACTAGTTGAGATGTCTAAAACTCAGCACAGTCAACTAATGCATAAGCTTTTCATCTATCAAATTTCCTTAATTTTAAGTATATTAATTATAAAATTGTCATTTCTAATATTTTATAAGCTTCAAAATTTTATTTTATCTAAACATTTTTCGAATTTATTTAAAAAAAATATATCTAACATTTTATAAGTTTTAAAAATATCTTATAAAATGTAGGAATATATAAGATCTTTTAAATAAGCTTAGTCAAACACCCTCACATTGGGGCCATATGATCCGAAGAATAGCATGAGAAGATCCACCACACAAATTTATTTGTGGCCTCATATAATATCAAGTAAATATTTTTATAGTAGAACTTGATTTTTCGATGGGAAATTATGAAAATGGCTAAATTTGAAAAGAAATTAAGGCTTTGTTTGGTTGTGTTTCCACGAAACAACATTGTTTTAAGAAAACATAACCAAACATATCTCTATTTTTCTTTCAAAATGCACATTCTCTAATATATACATACATATTATATATATATATATATTATTATTATTCTAATATTAAAAAATCAATCCATTTCATTTTCACCCCAAAAATCCAACAAAAAAGCAATGATTTGACTACTATAGTAGTTATAGTCATGTCATACAGTTTGATCGAAATTGACCCGGCTTAGTCGAGGAAGAACTCTGAATGAATACCTTTCACTTGGGATTTGATGCCCTGATATGATCTAATGGCTTCATGCTCGATGGCACCGCCCAGGGTTCTGCCCGTTGACGGATACTGTCCAAACAACCATTGTGTGAGTAGAGTTCAAGAATTGTCCATCCACTGCAACCAAAGTGAGTCGAGGAGTCGAGTGACATGCTAGCGCTACTAATTGAGTGCCAATACGTAGCAAGCTTTAGGCAGAAAGACAATGCTTTCAAATAGGATAGTTTGACCATATTTATGGGCAAGCCTGCTATAGTGTCATTCCCGAATTATTGTATATCATAATGCTCCTAGAGAGGCATATTTCAAATATAGAGGAGTTAAAGTTCCCAACAATCCTCCGATGGAAAGTTTTTTGCGTTGAACACAAACTTTAGATAACTTGGATCAGGTACAAAAATTCAACAAAAAGAATTACCTTACGGATTCTCTTTTGTCTTGCAAACACAATTCTGTCCAGTCTCTCCTTAGTTGTGCCAGTAGTCCGATTGCACCCCGTATACTGATACCATATGCACCCCAGGTCAAATAACCTGCAATTATCTTGAATCACCCCAAGAATACGAAGCAAATTAGAACTCTCTTGGCTTTCTTGGCTTTTCTTTCCCTTCATCCTTGCTTTCTGGCTTCAACATCAGGGAGTAGTGGCTCTTCTGGAGAGATGACGGAATGAAGATAGCTCCCTCAAAGCTCGCTTCTGAGAGCTACTTTGAGTCAAGCTTGGTCCGACTCTTGGGAATAGAAGCTATAAGAAAAGAAGAGCTACAACGACCTAACATTCCGACCAAAAGGAGGAAGGAGGGGAGCAACCGCTCTATCAAATGTCTCTTTAAAAACATAAACAAACATAACAAAAAAATAACTTTCATATCCCAAAATATACAATAAACACATAATAAAATCAAATAAAAAACATATCCAAACACTACCTAAGTCTTTGATCTTATTATTAAAATTGAGAGAGAGAGAGAGAGAGAGAGAGAAGAGAAGAGGCAAGAAGGGTAAAAGCAAAAAAGGCCTACTATGCCCCCATGCAGGATCGAACTGCAGACCTTCAGTTTACAAGACTGACGCTCTACCACTGAGCTATAGGGGCTCAATATTTGAGATTTAATTTACAAAATTACATATTCAAAATTATTTCACTTCAGTTTAGTATTCTGTGCGTCGATGCTGCACTGGAGATGATAGTTTGCTTCCGGGAGCAATGCCAGTAGGAAAGTAGAATCTAAGAAGCTAACAACAAAAATTATTAAAAAAAAAAATCATTACATTTCATAACGTAAGAATTCAAAAGTCATTCAGCCAAAAAAAAAAAAATTTTAATCGTTACGTTTTCTTGAGTAAATAAAGTTAATAACATGAGTTTCTTGAATTAAAGTTATTTTTATGGATTTTTTGAATATTAAAAATTTATCTTAAGGAGTTTTAATAATTTTTCCTAATTTTTTAGTTCAAAAAAGACCAAAAAAAGAGAATCTTGTAATAATTTGAAATTTAAATTTCTCCATAAGTATTTTGATCATCCCATCACTTTGTCATAAGTAATATTTTCATTACTAACTATTGATCCCCGAACTTATTTTACCAACTATGTCAAGAATTTAAATAAAATATATAAGTTTGAAGAGCTCTGAGTTTATGCCCTCTTAATTTATTCAATTCATTCAGTGATTTGTAGTTCAGTGATATCAATCTCCCATATTATGTGAAATGTCTTGTATTCGACTCGAATGAGCGCCGTTGTGCATGTTATGTGCAATTTGATTATATAGGTTGTAGTTTAATTTATTTAATTTGATAATGAATAATATTGACTTATTAAAAGGATAAACTTCATCATCCATAATATTCTCTCTCAAAAAAAAAATCCAATTCATTAAGATATAGAATTTGAATGTCCAGTAGCTTTTAGTTGAAGTAACATTAGTCTCTCATATTATGTGGAAGGTCTCGTATAACTCGAATGAGTACCATTTCTCTCAAAAGAAAAAAGATATATAAATATATATATATATATATATAATTTGAATATAACTTTAATTGAGTGATCTATCTCTCTACTGTAAATGTTAACATCAATAATATGTCCATACTATAGATGTGAATATCAATAATATTTCATCCGGTATTTCAAAGTTCCCCCAATGCATGCATACTGCTGCAAGAAAATTGAAAATTCAATGACAATATTGCTGGAAAAAATACATAAAAACATACTGAAGCTGGCAGTTTTATTGATGGATGGTAACAATAAGACAGCATCATTACAATCTCATCCCAATAAGTGCACTCTCTTGAAAAAAAAGACAAGGAAAAAAAACTTGAGACACACAAACTTCTTTCATCCTCGCAAACATGTAATAGTATAATTTGTAGTTATTAATTCAGACAAATAATTAGGTCCCTTTAATCGTTGCAGCAGCGGTACATGACATACTTGTCCATGAGCTTGCCGCACTCGGAGCAATGCACCTGCTCCGGGATGTACCCGGCGTGCCCCGGCAGAATCAGACGGTTGCAGTGGTGCTCCGGGTGGACCCTTCTCAACTGCTCATCCAGAACCGGCACAAACTTGTCCGGATGATCCACGTACCCGATCCAGTTGTTGTAATTCTGCAGAACGGGCAGCGCTTTCTCGCCATCCGCCTTGGTTATCTCGAAGTTGCCCCGGCTGAAAACCGCCCACCCATGCTCGCTGCTGTCGTAACCGAGGATGTCAATGATTTCTTGCATGATCCTGTCGGTTTCCACGGTCATCCCGATTTGCTTCTTGGAGTTCCACATGCTCCAGAGCCTGACCCAGAAGTACCAGATGTAATCATAGTACTCGGCGAAGGGGAAGATGTGGCTGAGCTTCTCGTTGCGGATATATTCGTGGCACTTTCGGACCTTTTCCTTCGGGTTGCGTTTTCCCACGTAGAGCATTTGGAGGTGGACCTGTGCGGCGTTGGCGGCTGCCCGTGCCGACAGGGTGAACTTGCGTATCCATTCGATGTCTTCTCCGCCGTACAGGCATATCACGCTGTTCTCCTTGATCTGATGAACCAAAAAGAAGAAATCAATCAATTTCAGTAGTATGTTGCAGGAGATTAATGGAGGGAAATATATTACATACCCAGTCTTGAATGCGTTGATCAATGTTATCTACTAATAAGTCAATGTTCCAGATGCTGTCGGCCCAGAGTTTCCTCTCCTGTGTTTTGGTGAAGGGGAAAGCGCCTCCGCCCCAAATCCACATCATGGGCAGAGCATCAAGATTGGATGGTTTCCCTTGGGGATCAAGGACAACCAGCATTGGCATGTGGACGAAATTCCAGACTTCCCGGATGTATCTGATGGCAACATGCTCGACCAACGAAGGGTGATCCACCGAGAACCAAGGCATGCTGTTGTTTCGTAGGTCGTTGAATAATTTGTCCTGAAATGGGGTCATTGGAGTCGTGGGGTCAACGATCGGGAGCCAAAGAACCTCATACTCATGCCTCATTGTCTGTTGGTTGTAGATCAAATGGAGAACGTTTAGCTCCTCATGGGGAAGTTCAAGGTCCGAAATCAGCAGCAGCACATACTTCATCTTCAGCGCCTCAAGGCGTTCCTGTCGTCATTTGAAGATCAATAAATTTAGTCCTGTCTTAAGTTTCTTTGTAAGGATTAAGGAAAATGTGTTGGGGAAAATTAAAGAACCAACATTTATCTTCTTTGAACCATCATAGAGCGGCCTCTGATCTTCCCTGGAACGGATAATTGCCCTGAGTACCTTCATGTTGTCAATATGAACTGTTTCCATAAGTTTCTTGAATGCATTGTATGCATCTTCTGCCTTCCTCTTCTCTGCAAAACAACAACTTTTATTTATTCAGTCATATTCTTGTGAAGTTCTTCCAATACTTTTGATGATATAGATTCTGTCATGACTCACCAATTAAGTCCTTACAGAGCTTCAATTGCCTCTGCAAGTGCTCCATTATGACAGAGAGCTTATGGGCCAGACTTAGTATCTCCCATGATTCGGAAGTTGAGGACATATATCTGATCATCAACAAAATTCATAATACTCACACGTTAAGCTCTCAAATTTTTCTTCATTGCAAAATATAAGATCAATGTTCAGGACAACATACTCGTGACCACTGCCAATGAGATTCAGGAGTGTGGTTGCGCAGACCAGAAGACTCCTGATGATCCAGTAGACAGCCGTGGGAATGTGAGCCGTTGCGGCCGTAATTTCTGGCGACTCACGGCTAATGAAATGAGAGGGAAGCTCCTTGAACGCTATAATGCAATGAATTACGCTGATAACTGCATTTAACAGGTTGAGGACTGCTTCAAACTTCTTTTGCAATTCACCGGCACGCCCCAGTATGTCGGGAAGATCCTTGAGAGTTGCAATGTTCTTTGCTAGTGGATTCTGGGTGTGGAGTTGCTCGACCAGCCAAAACTCGCCGTAGTTGATCGCAAAAGCAGCAAAGGTAATGACGGCCTTGGAATCCCATGAGTAGCTTGATAGTGATTTAAGGAGGTCCATTGTTATTGCATGCGATTCTCCTCCAGCAGAACATTTGCAAATTATCTGTTACATATTCAAAAACTCATGATTTTAAAGAGATAAGAATAACGAAACAACCTGATTGTTCTAGGAAGAACGAACAATGTACCTCACAGGAAATCTTGTTGATGGGATACGCAAGAATTCTAATAATCTCCGCCTCA
>JACGDI010000734.1:684509-695492 GCA_014898725.1 Jacaranda copaia
ATATCAATTATACTTTCTCTCTTTTTTATTTTCTTATCTTTTTGGCTACAACCAAGCAAATGAAATTATTTTCCTTTACATTTTCTTTGTTTTCCTAATCAAATTCTTTGTATTAATATAATGTTAATTAATGTCCCTTTTGTGACATAATGAAAAATTTTCTAAACTTAATCTACAAAAGAAATTTATTTCTAGAACGAATATTATACTAATGGTGGTAAATGCATGGGCAAGTGACCAATTACAAAATAAGTATAATTATAAATTAAAATATTATTAATTATGTTTATAATTATATAATATCATTAATTACATAAATGACAATTCGCATGAGAATTTATTCATGCAATAGTAGGAACAACAAGTTAAAAAAAGGGTAAGAATGGACAAAGAAGGGCAAAATTGAAATTTGCCAAGGTGAGATTGTTTAATCACGCCCCAACCCCTGCTATTTCATTACACCTTAATCTTGGCAACAATTACAGGCTCAACAATTAATGTGGGCTGGCCCGCAATCATAATGATGCATATCAAACGAATGACTATGTGAGATTGGAGGGTGGTACCTTGGCTAATTGCACAAATCAAACAAGGCCTTGGTATATATTTATGAAATAAAATATAGAATGAAATAAAAAATTTAAATTGATATGTGATTGTATTCATATAAATGACTTACATAAGTACATAACATTGACCCTACAATCATGATTGTTCATATATAAAATTATATATATACATACTCACAACTAAGATATTATTTTAGGGTTTGTATAATAGATGTGCACGACCCCAACTTGTCAACTTGCTCACGCATGAAGAAAATGATAGCTGTGGCTGAATGGAAATAAGCTTTCTACAACAATATTTTATGTGACTCACATCAATGTACAATAAATTTTACATCATGTTATACAGTATTCTTGACCTGCAGACAATGGAAAACAGCCAAAAGAAAGCAAATATGAATGCTTGCTAATTGATATGTGTGTGTGTGTGTGTGTGTGTGTGTGTCTCCCCAAGATTGGAATCAAAGTCTTGGATGAGGCACCTCATCCACCCATCCCAGCTCCCATTTCCCTCTATATAACTTTTATTAAAATTCGTATATAGGGAAAAATACTTTTTTTGTCCTATTAAGATTTCCTGACTTTTAATTTTACCCTTTATGTAACACCATTTCACATTTAGTTCTATAAGTTAATAAAAATTTGTACATTTTGTTCTAAAATTGCCAAAATTTGAAAATTTGGCCGGAATTGTTGATGTGGTGCAGCAAAGTTTGTTGAATTTGAGAATTTTGTTGAGTTGGCAAATTTTCCAACTAACGTGGCACCTAAATGGGGTTTTTTTTGCCATGTTGGCATGTTTATATATAAATAAATAAATATATCAAAAATTAAAAAATATATATTTGGGAATTTTTCTTAGTTGGCAAATTTTAAGCTAATGTGGCACCTTATTGGAAGAGATTTTTGCTAACATAGATATATACACACATATATATATTTATATAAAAATGTCTCACATATATATACACACATATAATTACTCAATTCAATTTTCACCTCAAAAACACAACAAAATAGTATTAATTTTACTGCTAAAATAAAAAACATCTTCCGCAAAATATAAACAAACATATTAGAACTTTCCAAAATAAATTTTTAACTATTCCCTAAAACATAACTAAAAATCCATTAAATTCCCAACACAACTTTCACATTCTCTAATTCCACTTTTAATATTCATTCTTCCAAAACACATATTAAAATCACACAAAAAACATAACCCAACATTGCCATAATATTTTAATATGCTCACACATATTTACATATATATATACATAATCCCAATCGCACCTCCCCTCATCATACATATTTATATAAATATATTATATATACATAATCCCTATCACAACCCCCACCTCCAAACCACATTACCCTTCCACCCCCTCCTCTAGCACCCAGCAACCATGGTTGGTTGGCCATGGCAGCCATGAACCAGGCAGCCGCCTGGACAAACACCATGGCCAGCCCATGGCCATGGCAGCTGCCTGGCTAAACAACCTAGGGAGCTTCCAGACATTGGCGCCTAGAAGCTCACAGTGGCCACCAGTGCTTGGAAACTCTGCTGCCAGGCCAAATCTGGCCATGGGGGAAAGAGGGATTTGGTTGGGGGAAATTTACCAATTTTTTTCCTTTTTTTTTAAATTTTGATATATATTTTTCTTTATATATATATATATGGCAAACATGTCAACATGGCAAAAAATTCTCCTCCAACAAGGTGCCAACTCAACAAAGTCCCCAAATTCAACCACACTGGTGCGCCATGTTAGATTTCGAGCCAATTTTTCAAATTCCAGCGATTTTTGGCCCAAACATGCAATTTTTTATTAACTCATAGGACTAAATGTGAAATGGCATAATATATAGGACAAAATAGAAAGTCAAAAAATCTTATATGATGAAAAAAGTATTTTTCCCTTTGTGTATATAGTGAAGATCCCTGATTTATATATATAATTAAAATGTAAAGTGAAATTAATATGTAATGAATTGGTGTTATTAGGTTTTTGTTGAAAAATAAAAGATGCCACATAACAAACAACATAAAGTACAAGGCACAAATATGTAATGTTAAATAATAAGCAAAGGGACAAATATGTGTGTTATTACAAGCACTTAACACACCACTCACAGCACTCAACACTTAGGCATTCTCTTACTTAATCTACAACAACCTTAAGCTATATTTATAGTCTCCACTTTCCGACTAATCAACTGACACTAACAATATTTTATTACAAAATTTGCACAACTTAATTCTTGAATATTCTAGCTGTATCATGATTTTCTAGAAATCAACCAAGAATAAAGAAATGTGAGGAGGATTCTAGAGTTTTTGTTGCTTTTCATTACTCCCCCTCAACGACTACTCTTTCTTATGTTGTTTCTTTTCGCCACGCCAAGTTGCCTTCTAAAATCTTCAAATTTTATTATGTGGAGGCTCTTGGTAAAAATGTTTGCAACTTGATCTTCTATCTTCACATGCCTCATCTCAATTTTGCCTCGTAATACCTTTTCCCGCAAGAAGTGATACTGTACTTTCACTTGCTTGCTTCTAGCATGAAACACTAGGTTTTTTGCAAGACGTATCGCTAATTGGTTGTTGTAATATATTCACACAAGGTGATTATTTGATTGCCCAAGATTTTTCATAAGTAGCATCAGCCATGTACATTCTTGAGCTACGACAGCTGGTGCTTTATATTCTGCCTCGGTGCTAGATAATGAGACTGTTGGTTGTCTTTGCTAAACTAAGAAATTGGTCCTTTTCAAAGGCTGAATACATAACCAATTGTTGAGCATCTTGTATCACAATCACTGGCATGGTCAACATCTTAATGTCCAACTACTTCACATTTTTCTTCTTGCTTATATAATATTCCATAGTTAATTGTACCTTTTACATAGCATAGAATTCTCCATACAGCTTCCAAATGAGGCTTTTTTGAATTTTGTATATATCTACTCACCATTCCTACTGCATAAGATATATCTAGTTGTGTCATGATGAGAGAGATAAGGCTACCAACTATTTACCTATACATTGTGGCATCTTTAAGGCCCTTTCCATCGATAGAGCATAATTAAGCATTAGCCTCTATTGGAGTAGAGATAGGCTTGCATTCTAACATCCCATACTTCTCAAGTAGTTCCTTAGCATATTTAGGCTGATGTAAGAGTATTCCTTCTTCATCTCTTTCTACTTCAAGCCCAAGAAAATATCTCAACTCCCTAAGTACTTTCATATGAAAGCAAACTGATAAGTTGGCTCTAATTTGTTGTATATCTTTTTCATCATCTCCTATGATGATTAGACCATCCACATAGACAAGCACAACCACAATCTTACCATTTTGAATTTTCAAGAGTAGGCTGGAATCTGTTGGTGCCATAGTATAATTACTTTGAGTTAGAAATTCTACTATCTTCTTCTACCATGCTCTCATAAAACACCTTTTTCAACTTGCATACATAGGTTGGATGTGTTTTACTTTCAAACCTTGTGGTTGCTCCATGTAAATTACTCTATCTAATTCTCCATGCAGGAATGCGCTCTTCATGTCCATCTATCAGAGTTTCCAATCCTTGCTTGCTGCTAATGCCATAAACATATGTACTGTAGTAATCTTTGCCACTAGACTAAATGTTTCATCATAATCCAACCCATACTTTTGTGAAAATCCTCTAGCCACTAGTTGTGCTTTATATCTCTTGATTGATCCATCTAGTTTACTCCTTATCTTATAAACCCATTTGCATGACATAAGTTTCATGTCTTTGGGCTTTGGTACTAATTCCAAAGTCTTGTTTTGCTTCAGGGCTTCTATTTCTTCTTCCATAGCCTTCTTCCACTCTTCTTTCAAGGAGACTTCCTCAAATGAGAAAGGCTCTTTCACCTTATCAACTTCTACCATTACTGCATTAGCATACTTTGGATTTGGCTTTCTTTATCTTGTAGATCTTCTAAGTTGAGGTTGAGTCTCGTCCATTTCTCCTTAAGTCTCCTTAGTTTGGCTCGATCATTCTTCTTCTAAAGTTCGTTGATATACACATATTCTCCATGGAGACTTCACTTTTGCAACCTAAGTCAGTTTCTCAACTTCTTCTATACTCAAGTGCATGTTATCTTTTTCTTCCTTCTTCTCAATTTCTCTTGAATTGGGCAGTATTACTTAATGCGGTGTCCATTAGGTTGGCAATTCATCAAACACCACATTTCGAGAAACATAACACTTCCCTGTTGTAGGATCACAACATCTCCAACCTTTTCTTGCATTATCATAGCCCACAAATATGTTATGTATTACTTTCTTATCAAATTTGTATGAAGATTGTGAGGAATAAAAATATAGCATACGTATCCAAATACTCGAAAATGACTTACCATGGGCTTGATCTTCCATAGTTTCTAAAATGGTGATACAAATCCAAGTTTTACTTGAGACAATCTATTGATCAAATCTACAGTTGTCTTCTACACTTAGCCCAAAATTGAGGTAGTATATTCTTCCCATGGAGCATACTCCTGCATATCTCTATAAGATGTCTATTCTTTCTTTCTATTACTCCATTTTGCTGTGGAGTATTTGGACAAGTTATTTGCCTACGTATCTTGCATTCCTTTAGATATTCTAAGAACTCATGTAAGGTATGCTTACCTCCATTACCTGTATGAAGGCATCTCACCAAGTTGTTTTGCCATCTTTTCTTTAATTTCTTAAATTTGCTTAATGCTTTCAATTTTTCTTTAAGAAATCTGGCCATACATACCTTGAAAAATCACCAATAAGGATGATCATATACCTAAAGCCTCTAATGGATGGTTGTTTTACTAGGCCGAGTATGTTTGAGTGCACCAATTCAAGAGGCTCCTTAGCTCTATACTTTTAACTCCTTATAGGGCAATTGGTGTGCTTTCCCGTACTGACATCCTGCACACACTATATATTCTCAAACATCTAATTGAGAAAGCCCCTTGAGCATGGATTTCTTCATCATTACCTTCAATTTATGGTAACTCATGTGCCCTAATCTTTCATGCCACAGTTCAATTGTCTCATTTCGATGAGTTTTATCTACATAGACATCTTGAGCTGACATCACGTAAACGGATTCTACTTTTCACCACTCCATAACTGGTGTGCATGTCAATTCAAGACTTAGGTATACCTTTACATCTTTTGACCCAAACACTACATAATTTTAGATGCTATTAATTTTGACACTGATAATAAATTCTTTTTCATACCTAGCACATAATACACATTCTACAATTGCACTTGTCATGAGTTATGCCAAGGTAAAATCACTGTCTTGCCAATATCATTGATTAGTAATTTAGAATTATTAGCTATAATTACAACTAGACTTCCTTTATACTCGGACAAGTTTACTAATTTTTCTTTATCTCTTGTCATATGTTAAAGCATCCAGAATCTACAATCCAATCATCATCATAATTAATCAAGTTCTTACCTATCGTTGTGAATGCAATCTTTTCCTCTATACCGAAAAGTGTCTCGTTGTTTCTTCTTCTAGTTCTTTGATTGCAAAGAAAACTTGAAGATCCTATTCTTCTTCACTCTCATTTTGAATATGTGATGATGTTGCCATATTCCCTTCTACTTGTTTATATCGACAATCTCGAGCATAATGACCTTTCCTACCACAATTATAACACTGATTGTTTTTGCAACATAAAGTCTTCTCTCTTGTTGTATCTTGACTTGATTGAACTCCCCCTTGTTGCCAAGTTTTTCTTTGCGACCTTCTTTAAAATCTTACTTGTCTTACATCGCATTCCTCATTCCTTAGTCTCACAATCTTCTGATCTCTTGGGGCATTTCTCTTCCCACTATAAAAAGCCTTCTCTACATCTTGGATTGAGGTTTTAGACATTTGTTTGTCTAAAACTCTTGATTTGCCAACATATTCTCTAACTCATTTAAAGTTGGTTCATGTGCCCATCTATGGGTTGCCATATCAAGACCAAGAAATTCAAGTCGCAACCCATGGATTATGATTCTCCTCATTTTTGTCTCAATAATTGCATTTTAAGGATCTGACTTGGAAATTTCTTGACATTAATATTTAACTTTAGTAAAATATTCACTTACCGTCATATCATGCTATGAGACCAACATTATCTCATTCTCGAGCCATTGTAACTTGGCATCTATCTAAGCGAATATCCCTGCAAGTGTATCCCATGCTTCTTTTGGTGTTTTTGCATCTTTTATCCACTACAGTAAATCATCCTCCATAGCTATTGATAAAGCGTACATAGCTTTTTCAGTTTGGACCTTTTATCTTTTTAAATCGTCCTCTTCAATTGGAGGTTGAGTTTCACTTCCCCAAATGACACTCCATAGATCTTAACAGAGCAAGTAAAATTGCATACAAACCCTCTAAGTGCTTAATTATTATTATTAAATTTTTTTATTCCACTTACCGAAGTAGCCAAATCTACAATTGTGACTTGGTAGGCTAAGACTAAGTAAGCTCGATCCCAGATCGATTAGCTTCATAGTCCCAAACTGCATGCCAATGACACCTCGACCTCATGCACCTGCTTTTGTGGACCCTAATTGATATCATTAATGGTTCCCAATCACCTACTCCAATACCACTTGTTGTAAAATAAAAGTTGCCAAGTAACAAACAAAATAAAGTGCAAGTCAAAAATATATAATATTATAATAATAAGCAAAGGGACTAATATATGTGTTATTACAAGCACTTAAACACACCACTCACGGCACTCAACACTTTAGGCATTCTCTTACTTAATCTACAACACCCTTTAGCTATATTTATAGTCTTCAATTTCCGGCTAATCAACCGACATTAACAATATTTTATTTCAAAATATGCACCTGACTTAATTCTTGAATCTTCTAGTTATATCATGATTTTTTCTAGAAATCAACCAAGATTAAAGAAATGTGGAGGGTTCTAGAGTAGTTATTGCTTTTCAGTCTTGTCCCACATATTTGAATATATAGCTTGAGATTTTGAAACAGTTTATAAACTTGTCTTCTAGTCGAGATGTCTAAAACTCAGCATGGCTAAACGAATGCATAAGCTTCGAAGTGCATAATTTCCTTTATGATTGTAGGTGAAAAACATACAAATAAAGGCAATTCAAATATTGAATTCTTGCTTCGTGCAACCCATGGATTAAAAAATGGGACTAGGCTGGCTGGTTGGACCATCAATCGGCCGGTGAATCGATCCAATTTTTTGAAGAAATAAAAAAAAAGGTCATTTTTTCCAAAATTGCCCAGTTTGGACAATTCAACTGGTGAACCGCTCCCAGTTCATTGGAATTGGGACAATTTTTTAAATTTTTTTAATGAAATTATTATTATTTTTAAATTCTTTTGCCTAAGTACTAAATTGAAAGCCTGAGATACAAGTATAAAAGTCAAAAAAACCTCGTAAGTACTAGTCAAAGAAGTCAAGTCTTTTATTAATTCATTCCCAAATCCAATTTTTTCCATTCTTCTCTTCCTTTCTCTATTGCCTTCACTGGAACGGCCAACAAAAATCGAAGGTTACCAGACTCACCATGATAGTTGCACGGTTTGGTGAAAGTAACACATATACATACACTTCGGCCATCTCTCCCAAGTCCCAATCGGTGAAAGTGAATATTTCTTCACTTTTTCTATAAGAAAATTATTGTTCAATTTTTTACCTTTTTTGTCATTCCTTCTAGAACAAATATTTATTACTATAAATTTTGGGATGGGTAACTATTAATACGGGATTGTGGGGTCCTTGATTCAAAAGATAAGCATTTTGAGAAGAGTTCTAATATAGGCATGCCACGTGTTTGATAATATGTCAAAAAAGGATTGGTACTATAGGAAAATTGTATGCTTGTTGATTAATTGAACTTAGTTAGGTTTGAATTCAGTTTTCTTACTAATATTCTTACTAGATCTCATATGAACTGATTTTTTTTATTTTTTATAAATGCTTGAACTTGAACTTGAATATGATTATATATTGTTTTATACTTTTAATAGGATCATGGATTCTAATTCTGGTCAAGATTCTACTACTGCTTCCAAAAATTCAATTTCTTCAGTCTGTGGAAAAAATGGCATTGCTTGGAACCATGCTTCACTATGAGTTGCTAATAATAGTTAAAAAAGTCTTAGTTGCTCTTATTGCTCTTATATTTTTGACATTTTATTAATTTTTAAGTAATATATATAATATAATTATATATTGTGTAATTATAATATCACAATTTAATTGTGGTCCAACCAATGATTGAATCAATAAGTTTTTTGATTCAATTAATGGTCCTATTTTTCGAACACTGGTGCAGACATCCTAAGTACAGGTTAAAGTTGCTGAAATCACCCTTTACCTAACAAGCAATAATAATTAAGTCTCAAATATCAGTAGAGGCCATGACTTTGTGGTCTGAATCTTTCTATGATAATTTTTGGTACACTTATTTCCCACTAATGTGAGTAAGAGGGTGTTTGGGAGAGCTTACAAGCTCCTCAACAACATCTTTTAAAATGTCTGAGAATTTATAAAATATTAAAAAGTATTTGATAATTTTTTTTTAAAAAAAAGTTTATAAACTTCTAAAATAAAATGTTAGGAACTTATATGCTCTTTTGAAAAAAAATTAAGAATTCCTAACTTTACCAAATTCCCTTAATTTTAATTAATCATATTAATTACAAAATTGTCATTACTAACATATTACAAGCTCCAAAATTTTATTTTATCCAAACACTTAAGAACTTATTTTTAAAAAAAAAATTAGTATTTTATTAGCTCCAAAAACATCTTATAAAATGTAAGAGCATATAAGATCTTTTAAATAAATTTTCACATACACCCTCTGAGTGTATGTGTACATTGGGGCAATATGATCCAAAGAATCGCATGAGAAGATCTATCCCTCAAATTTATTCGTGGCCTCATATAATTTACAAGTAAATATTTTTTTTAGTAGAACTTGATTTTTAGATGGGAAATTATGAAAATGTGGCTAAATTTGAAAAGAAATTAAGTCTTGATCTTATTATATATATATATATAGAGAGAGAGAGAGAGAGAGAGAGAGAGAAGGGTAAAAGAATAAAACCCAATATGCCGATCGAACTAGAGACCTGCAGCTTACAAGACTGACTGAGCTATAGGGGCTCAACGTTGGAAATTGGATTTACACATTTACATAGAAATTATTTCACTTCAATTGTGTGTTCTTTTCGTCGATGCTGCACTGGAGATGATGTTTTGCTTCTGGGAGCAACGTCAGTAAGAAAGTAGAATCTAAGAAGCTAACAACAAAAGTTATACATTAAAAAGAACAGCTCATAAAGTTTCTTAACCTAAGAATTTAAAAGTTGTTTAGCCAAAAATAGATTAATTGTTATGCAGTTCTAACTTAACATCATGTATCCATTTTTTAAGGCGTTCATAAAAGTTTGATTTAGTCTGTTACTTTTAAACCATTATGAATTAAAGAATCATTGATTTTTCATGATTCTTATAAAGAACTATCTTTTTTTTAAAATTAAATTATAAATTTAATATTAAATTTTTATTCAATTAAAAGAAAATTAGAAAAAATAAACTCTCAGAAACGAATTCAATGAGAGAAAAATTAGAGAAAACTCGTTGCATTTAGAAAGAGATAATTAGTTGATTAAATTATAATTAATTAATATTAATTATGCGTATCATAAAATAATTGGCGTGCAGAAGGGATGGGATGCGGCCGCGGCTGCAGTAAGGTGGCGAGATAGGAGTGGTTGGGACGTAGTCCCTGTAATGTTGGGATCTGAGTTGGGAATGGCCGTACGCGGTGGTGATGGTGAATTGCATTTGGCCTTTGTTTTGATAATTGATAGTTGGTTAGTGTGAGGCATCCAAGAATGAGTTTTCTCTAATTTTTTTTTATTAAATTTGTCTGTTAGAGTTTTTTTTTATTTTCTTTTGATTGGATTAGGACTTAATATTAAAAAAAAAAAAGTTTTAATTTCTTAAAATTAATGAAGTTAACTTGGTCATTGAGTATTAAAAGGGTAAATACTTTATATTTTACTTTTCATACTTTAATTTTAAAAGAAGATGATTTTTTAATTTATAATGGTTCGAAGGTGAAAATCAAATCAAACTGATATGAACGACAAACAAATTGATATATGATAATAAGTCAGAACCGTGGGTACAGAACTTAGAAAACCTCTATTTTCTTGAGTAAATCAAGTTAACAGTGTGAGTTTCTTGAATTAAAGTTATTTTTATGCATTTTTTGGATAATAAAAATTTATCTTAAGGAATTTTTAATAATTTTTCCTAATTCTTTAAGTTTAAAAAAACAAAACAAAACAAAGAGTCTTGTAATATTTTAAAATTTAAATTTCTTAACAAG
>JACGDI010000734.1:701664-790812 GCA_014898725.1 Jacaranda copaia
TATACACAATTGAAAATATTGTTTTAGTTTTTAACATGATAGATGATACGATCGTACTTTTTTTAAATTTCATGCATTTATTTCAGTGAAATAAAAATAAAAATAAAAATAGACAAAGTTAAATAAAATAAAATAAAGCATCTTAAAACATCTCAATCATAAGCACATAATTTTATCTTATTTTAGCATTAGTTCAAATTAATTCTAAATAACATTTTGGGAGGGGGGTTACAACAACTTGCAACCTTATTTTCCAAAATACTCTATTCTATCCTATTATTTCCACTCAAAATTAAACAATTCATCAAATAAACACACTATCTTTATTCATCACATTTATAGAGAACAAACTTCTCCATGGGGCGTTTACATGCAGCACAAATCAATGTTTTTCCAATCAACCCTTCTTCATAGGGGAGAACTTCAGAATGTTGGCATGGTGCTCCAGCAAAAGGAGGCTCAAGGGCAGCTCTAATGGCACCAATTAACCCCATTGCAGCCACATTTTTGCGCCAAAATGGGCAGTTTTCAAGGCATGCGTGGAGCTTTTCTGCATCAAGTTGTATCGCATCGGCTGAGGCACCTCCACCCATTACTGCCCAGCTTTTGTCATTGTCGAAATCTAGCAGCTCTGCCAACTTCTTGGCGGTTTTATCTGAAACGAATTCTTGATGGCTAATAAACGACCTTTTGATGCTTTCTAACCGACGCCAAAACAGTTGTATCTTTGTGAATGTTAAAGAAGTTGATAGCTTTTCTTGATCGATGGCGTCTATAATGGTTTTCACGTTTCCACCTGGATTCTTGCATCCAACGTAGATCACTTCAAGTTCATTGCATGCTGCACTTTTTATTATCTTCATTGTGGAGTTAAATTCTCTGATCCAATCTAAGCTGTCGCTTCCATAAACGCAGATGTTTTTGCCATCCTGTGCCTGATATTTTTTTAACAAAAGAGCAATGAGTTTGAGGTAGGAAAAAGCAACAAAATATTCCTTCAACTTCAAGTGGCAAGATTCTTACCCACTCGGACAATAAAGGGTTGATTCCATGGATCATGAGGTTTAGGATCCCACTCTCCTGTCCCCAGAGTTCTTTTTCTCTTGAAGTTGAAAAGGGAAATGCTTTGGGACCCCATATCCAGAGCATATCCATTGCGTTTGAGTTTGTAATCACCCCATTTACATTCAAAACGACCATTATGGGGTCCTCTTGAAAGTTCCATTCTTGTTTGATATAGTTTACTACTGTTGGATTCAGTGACCATGGCCTTCTGACAGAGAACCAAGGCAAGAAATTTGAGAAGAACTCAAAGTTTGTCTTATCATCACGGCTCCATTCCCATGAAGATGGGATTGGAACCCATAGTATGGCATAGTTTGCCTCAGTCTTTGTATGATCACTTGTCTGCTGTAAGAGCAAAAGTATCTCGTCTATAGGGAGCAGCTCTGGCCTTGAGATCAAGATTATAGCTACCTTACCTTTCAGCTCAAGAATGCCAAACTGTGACAAAGACGAAAAACTTGAATGTTGAAATAGAGTGAAAAACATTATAGTCCTCATGTGCACGAGACCTGACCTTGTCTCTTGAACAGGAGTTCTTCAAGGGGTATTCATTCTGGGAAGCAAATAGAGTCCTTAGCGCGTTTTGGTTGTCGTCTTCATTCTCCTTAAACATATGTAGTAGCTTTTCATACAATCTCGTCTCTGAAAGCAAAACGGGATGTTCAAAAGAAATCAGATTTTTCACAGAGGACATTCGAGAGAGAAGCTAAAACAGAAGATCTACCTATCTGCTGCTGGCAACAAAGGACGTATTCTCCAAGGTCATGGCACAATCTGTTCAACTTATTTCCTAGAGTGTGGAGTCCCCATGCTGCAATGACAGCTTTATCTAAATACCTGAAGACACAATGTCTGAATCTCACCATACTGAGCAACAAGATTCACCATGAAAACTTTGAGAAAATCGAGGAATTAACGAAATGTAAGAAAATTAGTTAGATGAAGGGAAAGAACATGCACTTGCTCAAGTCTCAAGCTTCTCAAATCTGCAATTTGTGAAGAGCAAACTAATATGCTTCTAAAGATCCAATAAGTAGCCATATAAATCTTGGACTTTGTCACATCCATAGCTTTATCATCCACAAGTTCATGCTGCAGAAGCATTCCCTCAAAACTGATAATAAATTTTGCCAGCTTCACCATAGTGTTGAACAACAACTTCAAAGCCTTGATTTTTGGCTTTAACATGGGGACGGCCCTGGGGAGCCGTTTAAACGTTGCCAACAAAACTGCCAATGCATTATCTGATTGCAGCTGCAGTATGAGCCAAAATAATCCAAAGCTACGGGTGAAAGATGCAAGTGCTAGAACCACCTTCGCGTCCCAGCTATAATGCCTAAGCATTTCAAGTAAGACTATTGTTTTCTTGTGCAAATCTTTATCCTCAAAACATTGGCTAAGTATCTGTGAATCCAAGGTTAACATTAGCATAAGGGATATGTGGGATCAGGTAGAGGAAAAATGGTTAGTAATAAGTATATAATTACCTCATTTGAGATCTTGTAGATGATGAGTGAGATGGGCTCTTCTGATCCAATTAGATCAATGTCAGTCGTACCATTTGCACCAAATTGAGCAACAAGAACCTAAAACCAGATGTGCAGAAGCTGTTAAAATCTGGATAAGTTGTAACCAAGTAAAATGAGGTTAAGATAAACCAAGAACAATTACTTCCTCTGTAGCTGAACTGAAAGTAGTCTCCGCTAGATGTAGCAGCTTCTCACAATCGAGCCCACGATCATCAGGATCATGCGTGAGGACGATTTCTCTTATGAGAAAATCTTCCTTGGTGGATGATGGATGGTTCGGATTGACCTGTGCATCTTCAGACAAGCTCATGACCACCAGATGGGATTCCGGGATTAATGGATTCGATGGTTTTCTCGACTTGTCTACATGTTCTCTAACATCCTAGTACTTACACCACTCTGCTGGAGCAGAAGCAGCTGCAATAGGTCTATAAATGATGAAAATGTGCATAAGCTTCTGTGCAAATGGAGACAAAAACAAAAGTAAAGATGAAGGATGTACAAAACCAACTTTTTTTGATTCTATTCTGTGTAGTCCTGAAGAAACAGGAGGGAATTTGACATTATGACTCTTCAAACACACTGTATTCAGGATAGATTTGAGTTAATATCTTAAATATGCTTTGTCCATTCCAGTAAATTTCAGGAAATATCTTACATTTTACCTTGTCTTAAAATTGAAAATATGCTTTATTAATTTTGCAATCCTGTCCAGTTAAGAAAAGCTAAACTCATAACCATCAACACAGAGATGGAAACTCAAAGCAAAAGCATATGTGGCCAAAAAACAAAAAGAAAAAGCATAATATTTGCAAAAGTGATTCTTATGTACCTTTTTGTTTATCAAGTGATTCTTATGTACTTGTTAATGCTTTTTAGAAAAGTGAATGAAGACCTTTCCTGATATTACAAGAAATTTAAGATGCAGGTATAGGCAATGTTTTCTGAATCATTTTAAATGTGTTCGTTGAACTGCTAATTGATCTATCGATATTATTCTCACATGTATAAGTTTAAATTTGGGATTCAAACTCTAATAAAATATGTTTTAATATCCTATAACTTAATCATTAAATATAGAATGAATATTCCAAATAATAAAAAATACATATTGGAGTCTTTATAGTAGTTAATCAAATAGTTTATGAATATTAAATTATTACAAAAGGAATAAGTATCTGTTTTTGGTTGATTTGAGATTTGGTAAGTATGGTGACATTTTTTTTAAATTCGATTCACATCTTTAGACTGCCAAGAACCTTTCCTTGGACAATTCAAAAAGGTATAGTGGGTTACATCAAATTCTTTATTTTCTAATTTCAATATTTTTTCAATATTTCATTTAAAAATGCAAATGAGCCGAGTTGAATCGAGTTTGAGATTGAGTTCGAATCAAATAAATCAAACCGAACTTAATAAGCCAAGAAAATTGAGGCTCGGACTCAACTCGAGTTGGCTTTATTCGTTAGATTCGAACTTATCAATAAACTATAAGCTTGAGTTCATACTCGAGCTCAAATAGACTTAAGCTCAAAAAATTAAGGTTTTGTTTGGTTATTTTTTCCCAGAACAACATTATTTTGGAGAAATATAACCAAACATATCCCCATTTTTCTTCTAAATTACACATTCTCCAATATATATACATATATTATATATATTTTATTATTATTCTAATATTAAAAAAACAACTTAATTCCTTTTTCATCTCAAAAACCCAACAAAAAAAGCATTGATTTGACTATTACAGTAAAAAATGTATCCCCCAAAATATAAACAAACATATTAAAAAATAATTTTTATATTTTTCAATAATTTATTTTCCCAATACACATAATAAAATTAAATAAAAAATATAACCAAACATTCCCTACATTATTTTATAAAAAAATCTGAAATTAATATATTTTATTATATTTTTTATGTATAATTTAAAATATATATATAGGCTCATGAGTAGGTTTATAAACTTACAAATAAAAATTATTTAACTCGAAACTTATACGAATGTAGCTCAAACTCAAATACTTGTTTAGTCAATTCATCAAACTGACAAATTAACTAGATTTATTTGCGTTCCTAATTTCATTTAATAATTTGGGTTCGGGTTGAAACCCAAATCCAAATTAATTAACCCGACTCCGCTCCTGGTCTTTTCTTTTCTTCTCCTTCAAGCTCTCAACTTTTTGACGACCACATCGCCCTCTCTTTCTGAATCTCCTTGTTTCTTATTTTACTTCATTTTTTTAGCTGTCGGATCAATTTATTTTTGTAGAATATTAGCTGAAAATGACAAAATTAGCAGAATCAACGCGGCCAATTGGAGGGTTTTCGTTCGATCTTTGCAAAAGGAATGAAATGCTTGTGCAGAAAGGATTGAAGCAGCCCGCTTTTCTGAAAACTGGTACTACAATTGTCGGGTTAATTTTTCAGGTAAATTCTGTTGATTTCTTTTTTATTTTTAATTTTTTTGGGACATTCTTTTTGGCGTTATTGATTTGACTGCTTTAGTATTATGCTCGGGTTGCTTCATTCGAAGGTCTTACTAATTTTGATATTATTTTTTTGTGTTTTTCTTCCTTTAAATGTGGATAATTCTTTGGGAGATTGATAATTTAGACCAAAGTTAGGAGCTTTTTATGGGCATTGTCTTCACTGATATTAGGATGGCAATTGTTTTGTATAATTTGGATTTCTTGATAAGAAGCTCTGCGGATATGCCTTTTAAATTCGGAATAAGTTCTAAATCAGGTTTGAGGTTTCAAAAAATAGATACTTGTTGGATTTCCGGCAGCTGCTTGCATATGCTTGTTTCGTTTTCTCTTTGGGTGAAGTGGTATGAATGTAGGGATACCAATTCAGACTTTCAGGCTAGCAATATAAGCTATTAAGTATCAACAATAATAATTAGATGGCTTTTTGCACTTCATTGAATGTAGTTTAGTACATTTGTTGGTTTGGATGCTTATCCCAGATGAATATGAGTCTTCCTCGAGTTGAATCTTATGCAAGTTGAATCTTATGCAATGAATGGTGATATAAACTGGTATTGGTGTCTGTTTATATACAAATACAGGACTGATGTAATACTGATGTGGTCAAGTGTCTATCCATCTTTCCTTGTGATAAAAAAGAAATAACACTTTGAATTGAAATTTTTCGTGATTTGAAGGTTATGTAGTACATCTATTTATTGACGGTTGAATGTCTTGAAAAGTTCCTGAGAAGTATAGTCTGATGTTGAAATTATCCTACAAAAGCTGCACATTTTATAACTTCAGATGAAGTGTTTTAATAGCCTAATTCACTTCCTTATGAATAATTATGGTTACCAATTAATGTAACTGATCTTTGGTGACCAATTGGAATGGAAATCAGTGGAAAGGGATAACTAATTGCTTAAACACCTTGTGGTTGACAAGTTTCCACATGCTTCAGGATGGTGTCATTCTGGGAGCAGACACACGAGCCACCGAAGGCCCGATAGTTGCTGATAAAAATTGTGAGAAAATTCACTACATGGCTCCAAATATCTATTGCTGCGGAGCTGGGACAGCAGCCGATACTGAGGCTGTTACTGGTACTATTAACTTAATTCCAGCTCGTTGCGTCCGTTGATAGCAGATTTGCTTGTTTGTAGAGATTTTTATGTTGCCTTGTACACATCTAATTTTTAACTTGTTTTGTGTCCTAATGCTTTCACTAGACATGGTTAGCTCTCAACTGAAGCTGCACCGCTATCATACTGGTCGTGAGTCCAGGGTTGTGACAGCTCTTACACTTCTGAAGTCTCATCTATTTAGGTTACATTTTATTCTGAGATTGATGTTTGCTGCAATATCATTTCTTGAATGAGATATCAAAATCTGAAGTCCATTAATATAATTTCTGAACCAGCTATCAAGGCTATGTATCAGCTGCATTGGTGCTTGGTGGAGTTGATGTTACAGGCCCACACTTGCATACTGTGAGTTACTTTTGGCCCTGGGAATGCCAATATGTACTTTTATTTTATCTTGTGAGGTCTAACATATTGTTGAATGACTTGCTCGTAGATATATCCACATGGTTCAACGGACACACTACCATTTGCCACCATGGGCTCTGGCTCCCTTGCTGCAATTGCTGTTTTTGAATCTAAATATCGCGAAGGGTTGAGTGTAAGTTCATCAGTTCATCACTTCTCATTGTAGCATCTGAGCACTTAATATATGCAAATTCTTGGAGTTGACTATACAAGCGACTTTGCAGAGGGATGAAGGAATTAAATTGGTGGCTGAAGCAGTATGCTCTGGAGTATTTAATGACTTGGGAAGTGGAAGCAACGTAGATATATGTGTAATAACAAAGGTTTGCTTTTGTTATCCTTGATGATTTCCACCTATTTCGTATTTGTGATTGTTTACTTTCAAGCAAGTGGTTTCCACCAAATCCAATCATGCATTGTTTTCAGGGGAAGCAAGAGTACTTGAGAAATTATTTGCTGCCAAATCCTCGCACATATATCAGTGAGAAGGGTTACTCATTTTCCAAGAAGACTGGTTAGCATCTTCTTCATTCACTAGTTATTCGTGGGTGGCAATGTTATTCTGCATGGTTTAGACATTCTCATAATTGCTTCTTGTGCTGTGGTGTAACAGTGTAACTTATGTGGTGATTCATTCCTGTCATTGATTATTCTTTTGCTTCTGCAGAAGTGTTGCTCACAAAGATCACGCCATTGAGAGAGAAGGTAGAAGTGATTGAAGGGGGAGATGCAATGGAAGAATGATGGAGATTGGAATGCATCTTCTGTCACATGAAGAGCTCATGAACGCATTACTGAGAGTGATATGTGGACAAACTGGTTTACTTACATGTAGCTTCGGTTGAAATTGTTATGTATTGTGCCTAATTTACCCATCTTGAAACCATGTTTCAGATTGTTAGGGATTTTATAATCATCTTTACAGAATCACTTTTCTATAGAACCTTGTGGGCGACATGGATGTACCAGTATATGATGTTACAACATGCAAAATGATTGAGTCCCTTTTTCCCTGTTAGGGTATTGGTCTTTCCTTTTAATGCAATCACCTCTTTAGCTTTATGAAATTTGGTTAGTTTCATATTTTGAAGAATGTACAGTTGTGGCAAGTAGGTTAGCAGCAAACTGGAATTTTCCTTTAGGATTTCCTTAACATCAGAATCTGATCGTACAAGGATTTTTGGTGAGGAAAGGAAAAGAAATGCTAATGCTATGTTCTTTTACATTTTTCCAAAAAAATTTCAAAATGAAGACATACTTTCCAAATTTTCTACCAAAACAAAACATGTTCAACTCCTAGTGAAAAATTTTAACAGAAATTTTCAATCTCTGTACACCAGAAACCTACCGCATTATTGATCAAAACCAGTTAAATCCTTCCTATACATCTAATATGTACATTCCATGCTCAAAATCTTCTTTTTACAAGAAAAAGGAAATCTGAAGGAAGAGACATATTGAGGTTTGTATCTGGTGTTGAGTTCATCTCTTGTTGAGTTAGTCTGTCGAACTTTCCATCCAACCAGACTAGAATGATTTCAGGGCACCATGGGTTGACAAATTCTTGAAGATGGAGTACCAATGCATGCCTATGAATAAAGCTTTATTCTTGTTGTGATTATGCCCCGGCATATTGGGCAATACTCAAGATCCACTCCACACTCACAACAAGTCTGCTCCAGATCAATATATATACAATGAAAAAATATATAATCAGTCCTGTGCTCAATTCAGTTTGATCCAAAAGGAAATTATTCCAGTTAGTTAAAATGGCATTATTATTTTACCTGGTGCCCGCAGCCAAAAGCCATGTCTTTTGAACTACTAAGACATATGGGGCAAACCTATTTCACAAAACAAGATCAGAATTTCTAAAAAGATCCTCAGCAGAATCATAAGAGCATATATGTGTAAGATTCTTACCTTACTGTCATAAAGAGAGCTCGAGGATGAGCCCGTCTGTGAAGTTGTTTCATATTCTCGGTAGAGGGAAGCATTCCTCTGGAAACTGCTAGAACTATAAGGCTTATATCTATTGCTGGAGTTACTCCTGCCAACAGGTGGCGGAAGAGCAACTCTGCTAGGAGCATTTCCAGTTTGATGGCTGCTCAAGAACATGGAAAAATACAGGAAAATTGACCAATATGAATCATCTTGAATGTTATCAGTTTCAGTATGTAGATCAAATAATACATTGCTAGTAAAGGTTAAAAGTAATATGAGAAATTCAATCGTTACCCCAATATGTTGAGCTCTATTGTAGCTTGATATTGAGTGGGGATTTCCATCAGAGCTGACAGGGCAAATTCTGCCTCTTTTCTTGAATGATCCACATTCCTGGACATGATCTCTGTGAAGTTGACAAACTAACAGAAAACATAAGAAAATGTAATTAGTTTGGTCTCAAACAGTGTCATTTAAACTGGAAATTTTGTTAGAATTGATTGGTCCTATGGTTACCTGAAAATTGTCAAATGCTCTGGCAGGAATATTGTCATCAAATTCCTGCATCATGTCCCAAGGACCATCTCCAACCCCGACAACAACAATTGACAAGGGATAGTCGCTGTAGTAATTGAGAGGGAACATTAGAATATTATACCAGAAAAGAAAACGGTCCAAGTCTTGGCAAAAGATTTTCTTACCTTGCTTTTACAATGGCATCAACTGTCTTCTTCTCCTGTGGACTCAGTTTGCCATGTGGAGTATCTATACTTCTTGTCACCTGATTCAGCAGCCATTTTTCTGTTAAGGTAGTCAGAAAAATAATTGCAGAAATGGTGGGAAAATTCCGGTATAAAAGTCCTGAACAATTTGAATTAATTGATTCTTTTTAAATCTAAAAGGATCACCTGTCCATCTGCAATTATGAGTAAAACATGGTACTGGCCTCCACTTTCCTCAACAATGCTCATAGCCGTTTCTATAACTGGTGCAAATGATGTTGGGCCTGGAATCAAATGCAGATGTTTGTTAATTTCAAGTTTCAACCATCATTAGGCTTTGGTCTGCCAATACTAGGGACGGAGCCAAGAATTCTAATTTTAAGCCACAAGATTGAATTTTACAAAATATAAAATCGACTTATTATCTTTGGACTGGGAAAATTAAAATTTTAAAAAGAATTGTATGTATAATATATCATTGTATAGATTTGAGCAGGGCGACTGTCCCTATCAACCCCCTGCTCACTCCGTGCCTGATTGTAGAAGCATGAGTAATTGCCCAATTAACAGACATCACCAATACCTGAAAGTCGAAGTTGAGGGACTAATTCCCTATATCTTCCTAAAACCTCTTCAAATCCATCACAAAACCTTGCATCCGGATAGAAACTAAAGACATCTTGATCATGTGTTGAGGCTGCAAGAAATTGTAGGCCATGCAACTCAAACTGTAAGTGCGGAGAACATGAAAAGAAAGAGGAGAAAAGAACTTCAGTTGTGTCTAAACAAAGCCCTTTTGATTAAAATATACCATCTCCAAATCCATAACATGGAATTAGGTTATCCTCATCAAAGGCAGACAAGGTTTTCCCAATGATGGATATTGCTTGCTCATAGGGATTTGGTCCACTCCCAATATGGTGCAAACTTTTCCTGTTAAAAGACTTGGTCCCTGTATTTCAGCCAAAAATATTAGTTTTATCTTTGAGGAAAATATCACTAAAACAAGGTGCAGATAGGAAAATGAACCTGTCCATTCATTGCTCTTTGTAAAATCTATACCAACAATAAGATTAGAAGACTCAAGGCCAGATCTGGAAAGAGCAGCTGTAACCTGAAAAGAAGAAAAAAAAACTACCAATTTACTCAAACTGAATTACATCATAAGACATGGGAGTTGACTTGAGTAGACTTGAGACAGAACCATGACAACATAAAATTCCAACAAGAACATTTTTGGGATGGCCCAATTAACCTGATCCAAAGTCTGGTAGTTATCTTCAATTCTTGAGAATTTCCTGTCCAGCCGGCGGCGTGGCTGAGGGGGTGGCGGCGCGTAGCTGTAGGCCACTGGAGCGTGGTGGTGCCGCGGCGTGGAATAAGGGTGGTGAGGAGTACCACTGTATGGAGCCTGTGGATAGCCATGATGATCATCAAATGATGATGAAACTCTTCTTGGGCTTGAATTTCTGTTTCCCATCAATCTCAATACTATGTACAAAATGAAGCCTCAAATCCAACAAAGACAAACTTTTTCAAGCCAAAAACTGTGAGATCAAACAAATATTCACAGGAAATTAGTCTAACAGAAGGAAATATCTAAACTGATATGAAAGACGATTTATATGGTAATATGAAGCAAAAGAAGCTGCATATATTTCCAAGTCACTGCGGTTGTAAGTCAATGGAATAAAATTTTAAAATTTACCAATTTTACACTTCAGCTTCTCCAGGCAGCCATTCGTCTTATCTGGCAATTTCCAAGAAATTAACACTCTGTTTGGTTTCATTTTCAAACTCATTTTCAATTTTCAGTTTTTTTATTTTGGTGACAATTAATTATATGATGTGATGTAAAAATGAAAATGTATTTGAATGAAATGTTTGAAAATATAATGATTATGTTGGTTTTAATAAGTTGTGGGTGAAGACAAATAGAAATAATATAATAGAGAGAAGATATATAGATTATTAAGAAAAAATATATAGATTATAGGAGAATATATTTTGAAAATGAAAATAAAAATAAAAATGAAAAAGATTTGGGTAAAAATAATTAAAAAATTATATATTTTATTTTTAAAATAATTAAAAAAGTGAAAATGGGGTTTGAAATTAAAACCAAACACTCTCTAAGTAGGATGAAATTCAGACAAAAGATCACGCCATTTGATTTTATTTTCAAAGTCATTTTCAGTTTTTATACGATTTCAAAAGTTGAAAAGCATTTGTAACTTGAAAATAAAACTAAAATGGTGTTTGAATATTTTTCTTGAAAAATGATAATTAAAGTAGGTATATGGTTAAAATTTACCAATTTCACTTTAGCCTCTTCAGGCAATTTTAAGAAACCAAACCAGTGAGCAAACCAATAGCCTTATTGGTTACTAGTTCAACATTTAACCACTGGTTCAATCGTTGTGATATCATAATTATATTTAATATTATATAAATATATTAAAAATATCAAAAATATAAATACATATGAAGGGAAAAAAAAATAAAAAATTGCCAAGTATCATAAAACTTTCTCCAAACTCTATTTCATAATAATATTCATACATCAATTTAAAATGTCAAATAATAAAATAAGATTTACTAGAAAAAAATCCTTGTATAATCCATTATAACATACAAAACAATAAACACCAACTCAAATAATATAAAAGTTTCAAAAGTAAATAAAAATCAATATTATTTTTAATTTTAAATTTTTAGTTTTTATTTTAAAAAAAGAAAGAAAAGAAAGAAAAAATCAATTTAAAGTAAAACCGATTCACCAGTTGAACCGATTTTTTACGGTTCACACTGATTGACACTAATTTTTTAATCAACTAATTTTATATTTCAAACAAAACTAAAATCATGATCGATTCTGATCGAATCGGCCAGTTCGATTTCTCAATCAATGTCTCCAGGTAGCCGTTCTTCTTGTCTGGCAATTTCCAAGAAATTAAGTAGGATGAAATTCAAACAATTTGGGCCCGTTTGGTTTTATTTTCACGGCCATTTTTAGTTTTCATGTAATTTTAGAAGTTAGAAAAGTAATTATATTTAAAAATAAAAATAAAATTATGTTTGGATATTTTTTTGGAAAGTAATGATTAAAGTAAACATATGGTGGAAAAGATGGTTGATTTATATTTTTTTATATTTAAAAAATTATTTTTTAAATATATATATATATGTATATTTTATTAATTTTAAAATGGTAATAAATATTTTATTTCAAATTTAAATTTAAATTTGATTAATGTGACAATCAAATAATAGAACAGGTTTGGAAATAATTTGAAAATAAAAACAAGAATATTTTGAGTGAAAATAGATAAAAATTAATAATTTTAATTTTCAAATAGTAATAAAAATAAAAATGAATGTTGAAAATGAAACCAACAGATGTAAGAAAATATAGGTTAGTTCTCAATAATTAAATTAAATAGAAAAATTGGTAGAAGTCATATTGCATTGTAGCACAAGAAATGTGCACCTTGTACGTAACCCTTGAAGGAGGCTGCCACGACAGCCCTTTTAGTCAACTAGCTACGTTAAATTAAGGCAATGTTTGGTTATATTTTTTGTATGATTTTAATATATATTTTAAGATAATGAATATTAAAAATTATATTGGGAATGTAAAAATTGCATTTGAGAATGGAATGAATTTTTCATTATGTTTTGTGTGATAGTTAAAATTAATTTTGGATAGTTTTAATATATTTATTTATATCAAATCAATATTTTTTTGTTGGATTTTTATGATGAAAATAAAATTAAGTAATTTTTTATTATTAAAATAATAATAAAATATATATATATATATATGATATATTTTGGGAGTAATAAAGGATATGAGAAGATGTTTTGGAAAAAAAAAATTAGTATTTTGAAGAAAAAATGAGTGTATATTTAATTATATTTTTCTAAAATAATTTTACTCTGAAAAATATAACCAAACATTCCCGAAATTTTCTTTGTTCAAGAAAACTTATAATTCAATTTTATATTGAGCAAAGAGTTGTCCATTTTCAATTTAATCAGGCGGGATCAAGAAAAATCGATTAGATTACAATGAATAAGTAAGTTCCAAATTTGAGTCAACTTTGTTTTTCTCTTTTTTAGGAATATTTTAGTCGACTTGTACCTACTCTCCTTATATAATATTCTAGATATAAAAAGAAAATTCCTTATTTCCTTGTGCCTTTTTGCTAGTTCATACTTGTACAACTTCTTGATGAGTGTATAAAACAACTTTGATCCATTCTTCCATGCATTTTTTTCATTTATATACACGCACATCATAAATTTACTAGAGTTCAAACTCCTGATCTTCCACATTATATAGAAAACTGATACTGTTGGGTTACAGGCCACTCAGCAAATAATTTTTTTTTTATTTATTTATACATACGCACATCAGAAGTTCGTTCGAACTCCTAACCCCCCATATTATGTGGGAGACTTATACTATTGGATCACATGCCACTCGACTTCCATACACACACATATATATATAAGAAAAGAACAAGAATGAAAATGTTTTTAACTGATACAATTGCGTCAAATAATCAATTGACCTAATAACATATCATTCGCATATATATTTGCGAAGTTTAAGATTCGAACCTTAACCAATCTTAACTAATGTTGATTGGTTCTTGGAAACTCCGAACTTCTCTGGCTAAATATATGTCATCATAAGGTAAAAATCACAGCTTTGTCTTTGGGCTGAAAATCGATCCCCAACCCTAACAACCTAAAGTCTCTTACCAAGTAGGCATCTCATGGGCTTAAACTGGGCCTCATCCTCAGCCTGCATCAAACCTCAACAACTTGGAGTGTGCCGGATCAGAAAAAATGTTAAAAAGTCTACGCAAGTAGAGCTATCAATAGAACGGATTTTAATTTGAATTTGATTTAATAATTTAAGATCTTTAATTGATAAAAGATTTAATGAATATGATTCGATTAAAAAAATTTATAATTCAAAATAAATTGAACAAATATGGATTTAATTCAATCCGATCCATTAATAATCCGAATTCGAATATATATAATATTACATGTGTGTATATATAGTATTATACTTATATATACATAGGGTTTTATAGCAACACTAAAATAAATTTTTAGACAAAAAAAATAATGAGCTCCTATGCAATATATCAAATATAAAATGTTAGATTTAGAGGTTATTTACATCATAATTGCATTATTTGTTTTTCTATTTTTATGACAAAAAATGATACAAGAAAAATAATGAGTAGGAACTAAATGTTGTAATATAAAAGAATGCAATATAAATCTCGATTTGATTGAAATGAATTTCTTTTTTTATAAAACTTTAAGTTTATAATAAATTAATTAAAAAGTCAATTTATAATGTCAAATAAATATTATTTATAGCAATAGAACCTAAAATACAATAATATGATAAATGAATATGATTAAGTTATATTCTATTATTGCTTTTATATGATAAATAGACTAAAAAATATATTTGTTAATATATTGTGTGTGTGAGTGTGTGTGTTTAAGGATAAATTATTTGGATTAGATTCTACTAATTTTTTTAAAAAATAATAAATATATTATTTTCGGAAGTATTTGAATTAGGATATTTTTTCGAATATTTGATTTTTACATAGATTTAGATATGGTTATAATAGCAAATATTCTATTTAGGATCTTTGATCGAATTTGAATATGGTATATCACTATCGGATTCTAATTCGAATCCAGCATAATCCTATTCGAATCCAACCCCTTGACAGCCCAATAAGCAACAGTTTTTGAATTTGAATAATTACTTTTTTTTAACAATAATTGTTGTTGATTCCCCAAATACCTATTTATGGGATGCGAACCTCAAACCATTGTTATGTGTTGATGATAAAAAACAATAGTATCAATTTTGTAATAAAACATTGAATGGCTTGTGATTTAACAAAATAAGTCTAGTACATAATGTAGGAGGTCAGAAGTTTGAACTTGAATAAATTCCCAATATATATATGTATAAATAAAAAAAATTGTAATAAAACAAGGAGAAAAAAAACAATGAATTTGGTGTAAAATGGATAAAACGTAAATAAATGGATAATACTTGTTTTCCATCATAGGCAAAGAAGAAATACAAATTTTTTAATATGAAGAATTGAGGGTATACTACAAATACTAGAAAATCTTAAGGGGTGTTTGTTTATGTATTATTTTCATTTTCTGTTGTTTTTACTATTTAAAAATAAATTTTTAATAACTTATTATTATTTTTATTAATATTCCAGCTCATTTTCATTTCTAAACACATTTTTCAATAATTTACATATCTTATTCTAATAATCTATATATCTTCTTTTTTTTCTTCATTATTAATATCTCTCTCCACCTACAATTTATTAAAACCAACATAATCATAATTTTTTTAATAATCTATTCAAATATAAATTCATCTTCGACTCATTGACTCTAACTAACTTTTCAAATTTTAAAAATATATTATTTAAAAAATAAAAATAAAAACACAATCAAACTCTCTATCAGCAATTCTAGATGTTGCACAAGTGGATAAGTATGGAAGTCATGGATTCAATCATGGTATGCTTCATTTTGTCTTCTATATAAGCCATACTAATGAACAATAATTCTCAATGACTACTTAATTTTATTTTATTTTTTTAAAGAAAGAAATGGCCAGTTACATCACTATTTTGTATTTTATTAATTATTATTTATATATATAATGAGTATTAAAATAAATTATCATTTCTTTGGTCTCAAAACATCAATCTTTGGGTGATAATTAATTGTCATTAACCCACAAATTATATACACATTGAATAAAGCAAAATAATAATAATAATAATAAATCATGTGGCCCTTTTTTCCGCATGAGAATGAAGTCCTCGCTGGGTAAATGAGAGCAATCATAATCATGTATTGAATGATTATCATAAGAATCATTATATAAACTTGAGATACATCAATTAATTAAATTCAATCTTTTTTTTTCGAGCAAACCCATTGGTCCAAACAGTGTTCGAAAAATCAATTTGTTCATTGAATCGAAAAACTTATTGGTCCACAATTCATTGGCTCAACCATTGGTTGGATCGCAATTGAACAGCGACATCATAATTACGAAATATGTATTTATATTATTTAAAAATTAATAAAATATCAAAATATAAAATATAAAAAGTTCAAATGATATTATCTACCATTATAATCTAAATTTCACAATTTATATTACAAATGATCACGATAATTTGGATATCTCAAGTCTAAAATTTAAAGTTGAGAGTGTGAGTTAATTCTAAACTCTAAACTCTAAACTCTAAATTCTAAATTCTAAATAATTTTTTTTAAAAAATTTTTAGATAGCTTGTTGAGGTGTACCTTAACCTTTAAACTTTGTAATTAAACAAAAAAAGTTTAAAAAATTAATCTCATCAAAAATTAAATGAAAAATTCATTCCGGCTGAATTGAATCATGAGCGGTTCACCAGCTCATCGATCCGACCAATCGATCTAAATAATTTTCACAAAATAGGACTTTTTGAGTTTTCCAGTTTTACGAGAAAACTAAACCGATCATTGGACGATCAACTAATTCAGTCTTATTTTTTAAACCATAAACCCAAACTCATCATTAATTTGCCACATTTGTTCATTGGTACATGTTTCATTAACTTGAAATTTGATTGAACCCTAAACAAGAAAAAGAAAAAAAGCCAAATATTTAGTAAAATCCCTAAATCTGGTTGGGCAGTTTCATTTTGACTTCTGGAATGAATTAGAATGGGGCTTCTAGAATTTGGAAAATTTTCCCTGAACGGCCTCATTGGTAGTAATTGGTAAAGGGTTATTGCCACACTAAATTAATGACAAAGGGTACTTTTTGTTGATGGAATTATTCAATATTGGTTTTCTAATTAATATTTGTTTTCTTAAAGTTACACATTAAGAACAATCTCCCAAGAACCCTAATCACCTTATTATATACTAATTCATCAAATTAATTTGAAGGCGATTTATGTATTTTTAACTACATGATTAGAATAAAAAGTATTGGTCAGTATAATAAATAGATTTATAAGAGTTGATCAGTTAATTTATTATAAAAATTGTATATAAACATCAATTTCTAATATTTATATGAATTTGAGTGTTTATTATTATTTCAATTAAATGAATGATAAGATATAATAAAAATATTGTATTATATTATATCATCTCAATTAAATTAGACTAAATAAAAATAAAAAATAAAAAAATGCTCAAATCTTAAGAGTCATCCATGATGACGTGGCACTTGACCACTCCTGTTCCAGATCTATAAAATTGCCAACCTGTTGCGCTGTTTTCCGTTCGGCTTACGTGACTCTGTCCCTTCTCTCTCTCTGAGAAAACAAAAGAAAGAAAAAAGAAAGAAAACTCTTTGTTGAACGGATCCTTTCCTGTTCCTTTGTTTTTTACTTTTCTTTTCATAATAATAATATCTCCATATGCACACTGCGCACTAATCAAATGTGTGCTGCTTATGCCCAACGGCCAAACTAGTTCATGTAAGTGTTTATTTTTAAAAAGGAGTTTCTTTTTAAAATTCCCTAGACTGATTTGTGACTTTTAGTTGTTGTACTGTATCTTTAGTTCAGATGGGTTTTGTGTTGAATTGAATTTTATGTGTTATTTTTTCATTTTTTTTATAGTTTATGTTGAAATTTCGTCCACTTGGTAGCTGTGTTTAGTGGGTTTCTACTCGGTTGTAGTTTGTGTTTGATTTGTCTTTCTCATCTTGGTGTCGAGGAAGAAAGAACAAATCTTTGGTCAAGGGTTTAGGTTAGAAAAAATTGGTTGAATTTTTTGAATTTGGAGTTAAAAATTTTTGAACTCGGGATATGTGATGATTGCCTTTATGCGTTTCTCTTTGCGGATTGGAGAAATTTTGGAATTTGGAAATGTGTAAAATGGTTTTACCTTTTTGGGTTCACCACTCCAAGTTGACGTTTTCTTGTGGGCATCCTGGAAATTCAATTGAGGGTTTCTTTTTGAAAGTTTTTAAATTTGGTTGAGCTCTGTCATTTCCCCAATATTGAGGTTTCGTTTTGGTTTTTATTATGGGGTTATCCACAAGAATCCTCAATAGGTTTACTTGGTTTCACAGAGTGGCAGCTTAAATTTTGAAATGTTGAGGGAAGAAGATAAAGATCAGGCATCTGGTGGAAGTTTGAAGACATACTCGAGGTCCGTTTCATGGACCGAGCGTCCACCAAGAAAGTCTATTTCTAAGCCACAATGGAACACCAAGGCTCGGGCATGTTTGCCGCCACTCCAGCCTCTTTCTATTATCCGACCAAGCGTTGAGGAATGGCCGAGAGCTGGGTCAGATGATCTTGGCATATGGCCAAATCCTCCAACTCCTGGTGCAAGGCCTGGACCGATTACACCTCGTGAAAATTCAACTGCAGATCACCCTCCAAGAGAATTTGAATGTAGGAAAGACAAACTTGCCTTTTTTGATAAGGAATGCTCAAGGATTTTAGATCATGTATATTTGGGAAGTGATGCAATTGCTAAGAATCGTGAAATCCTCCGCCAGAATGGGATAACCCATGTACTTAACTGTGTGGGGTTTGTTTGCCCTGAGTATTTCAAGAATGAGCTCATGTACAGGACGCTTTGGCTGCAGGACTGTCCGTCTGAGGATATTACAAGCATTCTCTACGATGTGTTTGATTACTTTGAAGATGTTCGTGAACAAGGAGGGCGGGTCTTTGTCCACTGTTGTCAGGGGGTGTCTCGATCAACCTCATTGGTCATTGCATATCTTATGTGGAAAGAGGGACAGAGCTTTGATGATGCTTTCCAGCATGTCAAAGCAGCTAGAGGAGTGACTAACCCGAATGTAGGATTTGCTTGCCAACTGTTGCAATGCCAGAAGAGGGTGCATGCTCTACCTGCAAGCCCAACTTCTGTGCTTAGAATGTATCGAATGGCACCTCACTCACCATATGATCCCCTTCATCTTGTACCAAAAATGTTAAGTGAGCCGGATGCCAACAAACTTGACTCCCGTGGTGCTTTCATTATTCACATTCCTTCAGGTTTATATGTGTGGATCGGGAAGCATTGCTCCCCAGTGATGTCTGATAATGCCAGGGCAGCTGCGGCCCAAGTTATTCGATACGAAAGGGCCCAGGGTCCAATTATAACTATCAAAGAAGGTGAAGAGACATTTGATTTCTGGGATGCTTTCAGCTATAGAAAAGGTTTAGTAGAAGGCCATCATGTAAAGTCCGAGGAGGAAAAGAGGTTGTCTGCAGCGCCTGACATGATGCCTGCTGCTGTTAATCCAAGTCTCAATCAAAGGAAACTCGATGAGTATGATTTAGATTTTGAAATATTTCAAGGAGCCCTTGCTGGTGGGGTTGTGCCACCATGTTCATTATCAGAAGCTGGATCTGAGACATGTCTTCCTGCCAGAGAGAATGATTGGTACGGATTGAGAAGAAAGCTTGCCAATGGTATTGTCAAAGAACTTACCACCTCTTCTAAATTGGACTCTAGTGCCTTGCAGATATGTGATGGACCAAAGACGATGGATATTTGTAAAGAATCTGAAGACACAGATTCTTCTGCTGATCGTTCAACGCGTTCAAGTAGCCAGTGTGACTCGCCAGATTCATTTGCTTCATGTCTAAACAGCAGCCCAGGTTGCCTAAAAAATAACTTAAAAGAATTGGGATTTCGTGCTGCCCTTACTGATACTTCACTGTCACAGTCACCGTCATTCAATTTGGTGGATTCTTTTTCTTCTTTTTTTGTTAGCAAGCCAAAATCTATTTCAGCATCACCATCAGTCTCACCTTCAACATCTGATTATTCAAGTTCATTTACCTTCTCGCCCTCATCATCTAACTGGTCTGACTTATCATTTGTATCTGCTCAGCAGTCTTCACCTTACAGAATTGAACCTAGGGATGCTGATCCTGGTAAGAGTGTTCGACTAGAAGAAAGTGTTGGTTCTGTAGACAGAAGTGCATGTGTAGCTGATGACGTGACTTTCCCTCCAACAGAAGAGGCAACCTCTGCCTGTTATGTTTCAAGAGTGGCAGGTTTGTGTTCAACCTCTGGAGAAACTTTGGTCCCCCTTGCGGAGCGTAGGGCGAGCAGTCTTCCTCCTCGGATGACCTTGCTGTCCATTGATGGGGCATCTCAAATTTCAGAAAACTTGATGGGACACTTGGAAAATAATGTGATGCCGAGTGTTGCAAGCAACTTCAGTTGTGAGGTTTCTTCTGAGATGGACGGGGAACAGCCAATTTCAGATGCAAAAGGCTATGCAGCTGATGCTGAAGTCTTAGGCAGATTACGGGATGAAAAGAAGTATGACACATTTCATCTTACAGCAGATGATATGACTAATAAAATAGCAGAAGCAACTAACCTAGTATTCTACAAGTGGCCTGCCATGCATAAAATGGACATGCATTATGGCACCCTTGATTCTAGATCCATTTATATTATACTTATTCCTGCAGTAAGTTTTGGCAGAAAAATTGCTGATGCTTTATATGTATGGATAGGGCGTAACGTGCCATCAAAGGGAAGTCATAGTCAGTTGATCAGGAATGATAGCAAATGTGAAGATAATCATGACCATTTGGAGACAGTTGGTCGTAATCTTCTCATTGAGGAGGGTTTCAGCACAGATGCTCAAATTAAGGTATTTAATCCTGTTAAATTGAAACAATATTCTACTATTATTCTGCCATGATAAAACTGCCCTTATTCTCTATGAAATATTATTAGTCGTTATCTACAAAATAACATAATAGGCTCGACCATACAGGGACTTATTAATAAAGCCAAGAAGTGTTGGCAAATAGCCAAATATAAATATGAAAAATGGGACCATGATGGTTTCAACTTGCAGTAGCCAAATTCTTGAGTTTGGGATTTCATGTTATTCCAGATAGTTAATGAAGGTGAGGAACCAGTGCAGCTCCTCAAGCGTCTGGCTGGCTTCTCATTAGACAAGAAGGTTCTGGATAATGGGATCAAGCAAATGTGAGAAACACACAGGTAGGCAGGCTGGCAGGATCTTTGATTTTTAAACATATGTTTGCAGCTGTAGTGAGTTGCATTGGCATCCCAAGGCAGGACAAGTTCCTTCTGGTTCTGCTTGTGAGATGTAAGGAGGAAATCTCTTTTTCAATTCTAAATAGATGCTGTACAGGGAATAATTCTGTATGTTAACAGATGGATTCACAACTAGTGCTATGGCCCTTTCTTTAATCTTTCTTCACCTAATTGTGTCTGCATTATACATATTGGGCATCAATAAAGAAGGGATGTCTATTGATCACAAGGACAATTATTTTTCACTTACATGGACTGGGACTTGTTTATTGCAGATGCTGCAGGTTTGTAGGTCAAGAAATGGTGATTATAAACTCAACTTGAGATTATTCACATCAATGGTGGTTGGCTGGTTGCTATCCTTAATTTTTCTTTGACCAATTTTTATTTTATAAATGGTTAAAATGAATTATTATTACATCATTATATTAAAACTTAATTCCACAAAATTTTTCTGGGAGTTCTATGGATTGCTCCTAAAAAGGAAAAATTCAATTGTTTTCAAGAGGGCTGAGGTTCGCAGTAATGTGAGAAAGGGGAGCCGACAAGTGGGCTGCTTCACAACAAATCAATATATGTTTCGGTTATATAATGCTCTGTCATTGTCTAATTAATTTTTTGTTGTTTAATTATATTTTAAAATTATTTATCTATTTATCATATTTTTGTCCCTCTTTACTATTTTCTAGTCTCAAAAGAAATCTAATATGAGGCTGCAATCGAACCAAGTTGAGTTGAGATTGAGCAAAACTTTCAATGTCGAGCTTAAAATATATATATATTAGACTTGAGTTTGAGCTCGACGAATCTAAAATTTTAAATTTGAGTTTGACTCAATAAGACTTAAATTGACAAATAAATTGTAAAAAACTATAGGTTCAAGCTCCAACTCGAAATAAAAAATACTAATATAATATATATTTATTAATAAAATAAAAATAATATTAATTATATTCTGGCTCACGAATATCGAATTTAAATATAGATAGTTCGATATTGATTCGAATTAAAGTTTGAGGTTGATTCAGCGTAACTAGAGCTCAAATTTGTTCAACTAGTTTACCCTGTTAATCTAATGTAAAAGAACTATTATAAAAATTGGTAGTAAAATTTGAATCTATGCTTCATTTCTTACAAAAGAATGATATTTTGGTAATGTTTTGATATGTTTTGTTTGATTTTATTATGTGTTTATTGTGTGTTTTGGGAAAATGAATAATGAAGGAATTGTGGGAGAATATGAAATGAAGGTTGGAAAATGTGCTTGATACTTGGTTATTGTTTATAAAAATAATAAAAAATGGGGTTTGGCAGCTTTGATATGTTTGGATATATTTTTTAGGGAGATTTTTTACTATAAATGCCACATAATTACTTTTGTATTGGTGTTTGGGGGTGAAAATTGATATTAAAGAATTTTTTTAATTGTAAGAATATTAATTAAAAATATTGTGTATATATGTATGTATATGTATTAAAGAGATATGATTATATTGTAAATTTGTAATAATTAAATGGGTTGTATTATAATGTTTTATGAATTTTGTTTGTTAGTTGAAAATTTATTTAATTGTAATTATTATTGATATAGGATAGCACAAGAGGCCCATTTAACCCAACAGGCCCAGCATCAGTTCTGAACTGTCCAACAGGCCTAACAGACTCAGTAACAATTTTCTGGTCAAGTGTGTTGTAATCGATTACACTCGACATGAAGCTTCATCTGTCACAGCATATTCTGTTTTCTTCGAAACCGACCAGCCTGTCAGACCTGTTCGATTCACAAATAGAGCTGATGACTCACCCCAACGGTGACTCAAATCCACGCCTCATTTATTATCCTGACAGGCAGCATGCCTCCACAGTAATGGTACGTGACAGTTGGTACAGTTGCTGCCACCAACTCTGCCAGGAAGGCGCCTACCAAAGGTACTGTTCATCCTGAAAAATAGAAGATAAAATCACCTGAAATAGTACTAAGATTTGTAATGACCATCAACCCCCTAGCAATGATTAAAGCCCAATACATTTGGTAAGGGCATATTCGACAAATCACACACTAGGAAAAGGCTATAGATACCTCATAGCTAACTACGATCCAGGTGATGCCAAATACGCTATAAGCTCTTTATAATCTGTTTGATTACTCTATTTCGACCAAAACTGACTTGAGCGTCGGAGTGCTTTAGTTGGGGGCACATCGGCTAGTTTAATGTGTGTTGATGTTGCAAATCTCAGACCTTGAGAAGAATATCAGTTGAATTATTCGACCTCACTGGTCGAATTTACCCCAAACAGTTCCTTTTCACTATAAACAGTTTTCAACCTTATCATTTTTGGCGCCGTCTGTGGGATACTTTTGAGATTGCAATGAGAAAATGGTAAACACACATAGAGCCACGTCAGGAAGGGAGTAGAATAAAAGGTCCAAATCTCCACCTCCCTCTTCACCCCAACAAGGTGCACACGCTCCAGGCCCCAGTGCCCCTCAGGAGCAAGCAGTGACACTGACTATACCTCAGTTAATGCAACTAATAAGCGAGCAAATCTGCTTAAATCTCAGCCCAGCTGTCCGCCATGCTAAATAGGCACACAACAATGCCTGTCCTTGCCGCTAGTGCCACCCCTCAACCGCCTCCTCCAGAAGATAGGTCTCCCTGAGATAGCCGCAACCGCCAAGAATCTAAAGGACCGCCTGCCCGCTGTGAACATAGCCCTAGACATCCCAAGGAGGAGATGAGGCAACCAGAATTGTCGGAAGAGATTGCAAACTCAGTAGATCACGTTCGACCTAATTGAGCCCTGCAACATAATGGGGTCGAACGTTCCAAGAGGGACTACCGCGAAGACATGGAAGAATTGGCCGACCTCGTAACCCGGCCCTTCGAGCCCTGCAGTGTGATAAGGCCAAGCATGCTAGGCTAGGGCTCAATCGGAACGCCACCCTAGCAGATCGAGAGGAATGGGAGGAAGTGTCTCATCAAGTCCAACAGTTGAACAGACACCTTGATGAGATCTCAAGGAGAAATACAAGAGAGCACCCGAAGGGCCATCAGAGATCCGTCGAGATAGAGAATCTCCTTTCAGACAAGATATTATCAACGAGTGCCTTATTATCGACGCAAAGGTCCCAATTGGTCTACCGAGGTATGATAGATCAACATACCCCAATGAACACATAATGCAGTTTGAACATATGATGCAGCTACATGAGCACAATAAGTACATCCATGCTAAAATATTGGTAACCACCTTTCGAAGCATAGCACTCGACTAGTTTGTGAAGCTTGAGTCGTCGTTAATTTATTTTTATGACCATTTGTGCGATAAATTTTTGCACCAGTTTGCCAGTAGAAGGAAAGCGAAACTCCCCTACACCCATCTCCATACTGTAAAGCAAAGCGAAGGAGAGTCTCTCTGGGATTTCTTCACCAGATTCAACATAGAGGTTCTTAAGATAGATAACCCTCGGATTGAGTTCCTAATTGATATACTGTTCCTGAGGCTCAGACACAAGGAGTGCGTTAATGCTTTGGTATGTAAATGTCTTAGGTCGATGAAGGAGTTGCTCAACCTGTTCGAGCGATACATGACCCAGAAGAAGATGAACAGGCTCAAAATTGGATTTTCTGAGGTCAATAAGAAGAAAAAAGAAAGAGACGACCAAAAACACAAAGAGAAAGGTCGATCTCCCATAAAGTGATTTCACGACTATACACCTTTGAATATCCCAAGGAGAGAGGTTCTGTATGCCATCCAGTATGATAACCTTTTTAAGAAACCCAGAAAATTGATGGAGACTGAAGCAATGAAAAAATTTAAGAAATATTGCCACTTTCACAAGCAAAAGGGTCACGATACAGATGAATGCTTCAATCTCCAAGATGAGATCGAGAGGTTAATCAGGCAAGTTCACCTCAAAAAGTATATAACCGTAGATGCTCAAGTTGAAGAGGGTAAAACCAACCGAACTCCCCATAGAGAAAGGTCGGTTAGCTTTAGAAAGAGGAGAAAGGAAAGCAACCCACCCATCCGTGGAGTTATTGATGTGATAGCGGGAGGTCTCACTGGATGGGATTCAAAATCTACCCGAAGACAAACTCAGAGGAGGCTCGAGTCGACTGAAGCCTTGTATATCGAGATAACTTTTCATCTTACGACAAGTGCAGAGCCCATCTCATTCACTAATGGTGACTTGGCACACCTCGAGGGTAGGCATATCGATCATAAAATAGATGGTCCAATGATAGTCTCTGTTGAGATTGCTAACTTTGAAGTGCGCAAGGTCTTGGTCGATAATGGTAGCTCAGCTAATATTATCTTCCTCTCTACCTTGACAAGAATGAACATAGGCTAGCTAAAATTTGAACCTGTGCGCACACCACTGGTTGGATTTAAGGGGTCAGAGATCATACCGGAAGGGTTAATCAACCTATCAATAACCTTCGGAGAGGCTCCTAGAAGGAGGACTTTGATGATGAATTACTTTATGGTCGATGCCCTATTCACTTACAACATCATCATAGGTCAATTCGCACTCAATGACTTCTGCGCAATTGTGTCGACCTATCACTTGAAAGTCAAGTTTTCGACCCCAGCAGGGACAGACGAACTTTTGTGCAACATGAAGAAGGCTTGGAGATGTTATAACATCTTGGTTGAGTCAAGCGAGCAGAAGACTTGACCGCAATTGAAGACCCCAGGGGACGCCCCCTTAGCGAAACCTAAGGACACACAGATCGATAAGAAGTGGAAGTTGGAAGACATCAAGGTGGAGCCTATCGGACAATTTAAGACCATTGAGCTCGAGCAGAAAAAACCCGACAAGATAACCAGTATCGAAACTGACATGGACCCCCATTTGGAGTATCTTATGATTGATTTTCTGAGGAAGAATATTGACGTTATTGCATGGAAGGCATCCAACCCATAGGGAATCGACCCTAATATCATTGTGCACCGCCTTAATGTAAACTCCTCGTACAAACTAGTCAAGCAGAAGACAAGGACATTCAATTCGGAGAGGACACAGATTATCGAAGAAGAGTTTAGAAAACTCCTAAATGCTAGTTATATTGTAGAAATTCAATATCCCTCTTGACTTTGTAATATTGTAAAAGTCCCAAAGAATGAGAGGCAATAACGGATGTGTAATGATTTTACGGATTTGAATAAAGCATGTCCTAAAGATTCTTATCCCTACCTCGAATAGATTTATTGGTTGATTCGACTGCTGGTTGTGAATTATTGAGCATGATGAATACATTTCAAGGGTATCATTAGATTTTCACGGCCCCCGAGGATAGGGATAAAACCTATTTTGTTGTTCCTATTAGGCTATACTACTTCCTGGTTATGCCTTTTAGGTTGAAAAATGCTAGAGCAATTTATCAGCGGCTCATCAATTTTATGTTTAAAGACCAAATTGAAAAATTAATGGAGGTTTACATCAACGACATGATTGTAAAATAGAAAAAGCTTAAGATCACTTGCTCAACCTTAGTCACACTTTTGCGATCTTGAGGGCCTTTGGTTTAAAGTTGAACCTAAATAAATGTACGTTCGGTGTCCGGGACAAAAATTTTTGGGCTACATGGTTAGCCAGAGAGGCATTAAGGCCAATCCTTAGAGAATCCAAGTAGTCCTTAAAGTCATTCCTTCGAGAACAATTCGGGATGTTCAGAGGCTGGTTGGAAAAATTATAGCCTTGGGGAGGTTCATTGTAAGGTTGGCCAACAAGAGCTTATCGTTTTTTAAAATTCTTAGAAATGCAAAGAAATCGGGCTTCCAATGGACTGCGCAGTGTGGTCAGGCTCTGGTCGACCTGAAACACTACTTAACCTCGCCCAATATGTTAGCGAAACCTAAACTGAGAAAAGTACTCCAGGTGTATTTGGCAGTCTTCAAGGCATCAATCAGTTTAATACTGATCTCGACCCAAGATGGCACACATCGACTGGTATATTACTACAGCAAGTCACTCCACGAGCCGGAACATAATTACTTGGACATCGAGAAATTTGCTTTAGCATTAGTGATTGCGGCTAGCAAATTATGACCATACTTCCAATCTCACTCTATTATAGTGCTAACCAACTAGCCGTTGAAGCAAGTACTGACAAAGCTGGACACATATGGAAGGCTGACCAAATGGGCAATTGAATTGGGAGAATTTGATATTACTTTCCAACCTCTAATAGCCATCAAAGCACAGGTTCTAGCTGACTTTATTGCGGAGTGAATTGACTTGCCCGACAAAAAATCCCAAAGCCCCTCTCGTTTGGACCATGCACGTTGATGGATCATCGACCACATCCAGTGAAGGAGCAGGGGTTGCCATCCACTCCTCAGATGCAGAAAAATATGATTTTGCAGTAAAATTAGTTTATGTTGTCACAGACAATGAGATAGAATACGAGGCCCTGATTGTGGGGATGAGAGTGGCTCTCGAGCGAGGGGTCGAACACCTGATCGTAATTACAAACTCCTAGTTAGTAGCCAAGTAGATTGACGGAAATTTTAAAGCCAAAGACATGACAATGAGCTGATACTTGGCCGAAGTGAAGCAGTTGCAACAATTATTCAAATGGTTCACCCTTAGTCAGGTTCCTCAATCTAAGAACGAGCGGGTAGATGCTCTTTCAAAATTTGCCAACTCTACTAGGGGGACGAGGGACAGGAAGATCACACTTTTGGTCTTCGATAGACCATCAATCGGGCCCCACGAGGAAAATTTGATAACAAGCATTGAAGGAGTAGCAGTTTCTTGGCAGGTCTTGATCAAACTATATCTAAGCCAAGGCATCGTCCTCGAAGATAGGAACGAGGCTCGATGTCTTCGAGGTCAAGCTTCTAAATTTACACTTGATAAGCATGGTCAGTTGTACAAGAGGTCAATCTCTGGACCTCCCTTGAGGTGTCTAGACCGCGACAGGCTATAGAGGTATTGCAAGACATCCACGCTGGTATGTGTGGCAACTATTTTGGAGAAAGATCCCTGGCCCACAAAGTAATCAGGTATGGATACTTTTGACCAACATTATTGAAAGACTCTATGGACTTTGTGCGTAAATATACTTCATGTTAAGTCCACTAGAATTTTCCACACCAACTCGCAACACCAATGGTCAATGTCTAAATTGCCTGGCCATTTGATCAGTGGGGAATTGACATTTTGGGTTTGTTACCAAAATCAACGAGACAGCAGAAATTCATAATTGTCATGGTTGAGTATTTCACTAAATAGGTCGAGGTGGAAGCTGTTCCCAAGATAATAGATGCAGCCATTAAAAGTTTCATATAGAAAAATATCATCTGTCGAATTGGCCTACCCAAAGTTCTTATTTCAAATAATAGCATTCAATTTTAGAGCAAAATCTCTAGGGGTTGGTGCGGTGCCTTGGGGATCATGCAACACTTTACTTCAGTAGGCAACCCTCAGTCGAACGGTCAGATGGAGGTAACCAACAAAATAATTCTCGACCATCTGAAAGCCAAGATACAGGACACTGGCTTGAATTGGGCAGATGACCTATCCCGCGTGTTATTATGGGCATACAGGAAAATTCTCAAACAGCCACTGTCCATACTCCTTACAGTCTAGTTTATAGATCTGAAACAGTTATCCCCTAGGAGCTAATTCAGCATACGGTTTGATTCATTCATTTCCACCCACTAAAAAACACATCGGAAAGGAAACATGACATCGAGACCATTGATGAGTGTCGTTAAGAAGCTTACAATACTATGCATCGCTATAGATTAAAGATAGCCAAGAACTACAATAAAGGGGTATAACTGCGCCATTTTAGGGTCAAAGATCTTGTCCCCAAGAAAGTAGAAGTCTCCAAGAATGTGAGCAAGCTCGACCCCAAATGGGAAGGACCATACACTGTCGTCAAAGTTTTAAAACACAATGTATATAGATTAGCCAATATGTAAGGAGAAGAACTCCCTCACCTGTGGAATGCCATTAATCTTAGAAAATTTTACATTTGAGATTATGTTGTACTTACCTTTGAGGTCTTTTGGCTTTAATAAAATTCCAACAATATTGATACAATTTGGAGTCACTATCACACTTAAATAGCTTTATGCCGCCAAGTTCCAAGTCAACCTTGTAGTCGATAAATAAGCAGCCCCGTGCTGCCACTCAAATGGCTTATGCTACCAAGTCCCAAGTCGACCCCGTAGTCGATAAATAAGCAACTCCGTGCTGCCACTCAAACGGCTTGATGCCACTAAGTTCCAAGTTGACCCCGTAGTCAACAAGTCCCAAGTCGATCACGTAGTCAATAAATAAGCAGCCCCTTGCTACCACTTAAGTGGCTTCATGTCGCCAAGACCTAAGTCGACCCCGTAGTCGATGGATGACCAGCCTCACGCTGCCACTTAAGTAGCTTCATGCTCCCAAGATCATAGCCGACCTTGATGTAGAAGATCCAAGCAGCGAGGCAACTTTAGCGTTGAAGCTAATAGACCAGCCTCGATTGTGTTGACCCTAAATCTTGTGGTTGACCCAGTAGTCGACCAAGAGGTATTAAAATCGATAACGCAAGTTGGATGACCGTGCAACAGACATTGTTGGTGCGGGTCGACTTCATCGACAATAATCTTGTTTCATTCTCTCCATTATTACGACAGTTGAATTAGATGTGAAAACACTCAATAGCTATCTTTAATATGACAAGATGGAAGGAAAAACAGTCTTTATCATCAATTGATTGATCATTGTTACACTCTGCCCCCGTACGCTTCATATTCTGCAAAGTAACCGACACATTAAATGCAGCTAAACCGCTACAAACTCCGATTGGTAATTCAAAAGCCCTAGTCGAAAATTTGAAAACCACGGTCGAATATACATAACCGCCTAAAACCTATTCAAGTACTCCCTGCTCCTGCTCATTGACAAGTTCAATTAGAACTGCGAGTTGGAGGGACTCATAATATCAGATAGCCCAAAAGACCCATTTAACCCAACAGGCCCATTATCAATTTTGAATTGCCAAATAGACCTAACACACTTAGCAACAATTGTCTGGTCGAGTGTGTTGTAACTGATTGCACTCGATATGAAGCTTCATCCGTCATAGCATATTCTATTTTCTCTGAAATCGACCAGCTTGCCAGACCTGTTCGATTCACATATCTACTTGATGACTCACCTTGACAATGACTCAGATCCACGTTGCATTTATTACTCTAACAGGCAGCATGCCTCCGCATTAATGGCACGTGACAACCAGTACAGTTGCTGCCACCAACTCTGCTACCACCTTTGGCAGGGAGGCGCTTACTAAAGGTACTGTTCACCCTGAAAAATAGGAGATGAAGCCACCTGAAACAGTTTCGATATCTGGAATGATCATCAATTTTCTGGCAAGGACTAAAGCCCAATACATTTGGTAAGGGCATCTTCCACAAATCACACACTTGGAGAAGGTTATAAATATCTTATAGCCAACCACAATCCAGGTAATGCCAAATACACTATAAGCTCTCTATATTTTGTTCGATTACTCTATTTTGACCAGAATTGACTTGAGCATCGAAGTACTTTAGCCAAGGGCACATTGGCTAGTTTAACGTGTGTTGTTGTTGCAGATCTCAAATCTTGAGAAGAATATCGGCTGAATTATTCTATCTCCCTAATCGAATCTACCCCAAACAGTTCCCTTTTATTATAAACAGTTTTCAACCTCATCAATTATTATTATTATTATTGTTATTACTATTACTTGTGTGATGATGATAATAATATTATTATTATTAGTAGTAGTATACTTACCCCAATTATTATTAATATTATTATTAGTAATAGTATACTTATTTCAACTATTAATTATTTTTATTATTATGATATTATTAACATGATATGAGTATGTGGTGTGTGGGGCAATGGGGTGCGGGGGTTGTAAGCGGGTGGCAAGGGTGAGGTAAGATAGGTAGAGAGTACGAGAGAATGCAACATTAAAATAAAATTTAGTAAATAATGAAAAGGATTAAAATTTTTTATAATATTTTATTATAGTAAAATATAAAAGAAATAAATTAAAATATTTAAGAATATTATCTCAAAATAAATTTATTGTGGGAGAACATATTCAAATAAATCCTTTATTTCACAAATTATGACGTTGATGTATGATTGAAACGTAAGTGTTTGGCTTGCGTGTTGCATATTTATTTTGATAAAAAAAAGATTGAACAAACAAAATGACAATAATACCCTCTTGGAATACATTTTCACTCTTGGGTTTCTACAAAAATAACCATTAACCCCTGATCTGAGGTCAGTCACATGGAGTGTCAGCAGCATTAGATAATTACTCCGGGAACCTTCACCTTCCCCCGCCTCTCTCTCTCTCTCTCTCTCTCACACACACACACACACACACTGTCGACTGCTCACATAGTCACATCGTACTATACTCAAGCAACTTCAAAGCCGAGATAAGCGACGCCAAGCCGAGTAAAACACCAAATCTCAAGCTGGCGTACAGCCCGAAGCGAGCAACGGCGGAGCTCCGCCACTCGAGCTCCATCGGCAGCCGCGCCACCCTTTCTCCCGTTGCCTCCGCTGTGGCCCCATCCCCATTGTCCTCTGACTACAACTCCGCCCCGGACGACGACGATGATAATGGGCGCGATCGTTATACCCGGGATCGTTCGTTCCGCTCATATGTACAATCCTTTCTCCCGCACTACTTTTTCCCCAACGACGATCTGTATAGGCCACATCCTCATAGATCCAAGATCTCGATTCTCATACTCGTCGCTGTTGTGCTTGCAGCCGTGATTTCAGTTTCTTCTGTTGTCAAACGATTGGTAGGCCGATGCCCTCTTTATGTGTAGTTTATGTGGAAATGTGCATGCTTGTTTGATTTAAAATACTTTGAACGCGTCAGTTCTTTCTTTCCCTTCTCTTTGGTGTTGAAAGATTACTTATTGCTTTGATTGAAACTGGTATGGTCCTTATTTGTGAAAAAGCAGAATTTGGCGGGCGGAATTCTGGTTGTTTTGTAATACGAGGTCTATATTGTGGACCATAAAAGTCTGAACTTGGTGATCAGCAACTTAAGTAATACAAGGATAAAGCAAAATGCATCAAAGGTGTGTTTGGATCCCTAGAATTGAACTCTTGGGATTGGAATGGGCTATATTTCTAGGTTTACAGCTTGGATGCTTTGGTACCTAAGGTTTGTAAGTCACATAAATTCTTATATTTTGACTATACCATCTTCAATAACAATATTGGCCATCACTATCCAGGGGCCATAAAATGACACGATAGGATGATATCAGCTCTGAGCAACTGATGGTTGTTTTTCAAGGTATAGAGTGAGAGAAGATATATTCTTTACATAGGTGTAGTCTAGAAACTGAGTACGGATGGCAAACTGCTGTGTGCTAGCAAATATTCTGAGTTGAATTGAGCCAAATGTGAGATTTCCTGAGCATAAAAGTCAATTTAGTTTAAAGTTGATTTTAATAAACCAACCGAAGTTTAATTTACACAAGTATGGAGCAGATAATCTTCTTAACTGATTGCTGTGCAGTTGCACTGCGTGGATGGCCTTGAGTAGATATGTTTTTCATATGAAAATGAGCTTGGTGATACTTTTAACTATTTGATTAATTTGATAGTGGTCTGCACTGGGCAACATCCTATTATTTTACCTGCCCTTTAATAGGTTCTCCTCAAGATAAAACTGACTTATTGACTGGATTCTAACTTCTAATTTCACTTGCAAATATTTTGCTTGTAAAAACTATCAGAAATACAGATGCCATGCTCATCCTCCAGGTTGTAGGCATTTCTGTTTTGACCCTTGTCTCTGCGTTGGTTGCAGAATGCTCCATATTTGTGCAGAAAAGAGGGAATAACTCTTCACTGCCCTCATGTAAGCTCAAATGGATATCTACTTTTTTCTTTTTCTCTCATGTTGTTATCTTTTCAGTTTGATTGTGTTTTTAATGGCATTGTTTTCGCGGTAAGTAGGTAAAAGAGCCTCCATCACTTTGGGAGAATCCTTATTCAGCGACTACGTCTTGGAAGCCTTGTGCTGAACGACGTGAGGGCATAATATCAGGTACCCAAATATGCGCTGATGAATACATGAACAATTACATCCAAGAAATTGATGAAATTACCTCCTATGTCACAGAGCTGGAATGAAATTAAATTTCTTCTTTCCAATGGCATCTCTCTATATTTGTATATATGTAAAGGTTTCTTCAGTCTGAGAGGAAGAAAGGAGAATGGAATTGAAAATTTTGGTTTGAGGAGAGTGGAAGGAATTAGAAAGGAATATCTGCAATATTGTCATGTGATGCATTTTGGCATGTATTCCTTATGCTCCCTTCTGTTTGTCAAATGCAGAAGATATATCTTCGTTTCTCTTCCTCTCTTCTATTCAAACCTATTGTAAATAAAATATCTGGATATTCTGAATCCTCGTCTTACTTCCATTGTCTGATGTCCTTTTGTGCTTTTTCTTAAGTCATTCTGCCACAATGGCAACCATTTTGCCATAACAAATGACAGAAATTGAAGAATGGTTTTAGATACTCCTGAATTTATAAATTGATGAATGCTTTTAGATGTGATAGTTTATTCAACTCTATTTTTGAAAGAATCTGCCAGGATAGGCATGAACTAGTTGGAGCATGCAGCTGTTAACGAGTCTTGTTGATTCAATAAACTGAATATCTTGATTTTGGATGTCATTCAGAAGATTGGTTGACTTGGGAAAGGAGGAAATAATAAAATTTTTGGTAGTTAGAGGTATACCCTTTATTGCATTTAAACACACTTAAGTTGGTGAAGCAGTATGTATCCATGCAGTTTCTTTACGGTGCTGTTTTTTTGAAATCAGGAAATAGTGCCTAGGTCGTTAACCACCGCCTTTTCAATGCTTTGCTTCTGCTTTTGTCAAGAACTGTGTCATTTGGATTAGTTTCTTTGTTTCATATTATTATTATTATTATTATTATTATTATGTATTTTGAGTGTGGGGCGGATCAATGATTAGTTTGAAGCCCTTTGTGATGGTTAGCAAAAATCAGCGAGACCAGAATATCTTAACATAATATCCCAGAGACAACTCAGCCCTGCTGGCAGGATAAACGTAATTTTAACAGCAAAAATGCTACCTGCTTTTTTCTTTTCTAGAATCTTGTATGGCCTTTCTCTATTAAATTTATGAATGTTCTTTTGTCAGAATTGATATGTATATGATTTTTTTTTTAACCTTGCAGATCTTCCAGTTGAGAATGAAACGAATGGCTATATATTTATACATGCTGAGGGTGGTCTTAACCAGCAGAGGATTGCTGTATGTCACCTTTGTGGAGATTCTCAAATTGAATTTCATGTTTGTCATTTAGATGATTCATGCATTATGAAGGACATGCTATCTGGATATGAAAGTTCAGTACCGCCTCATTTAATTTGAAGAAAGTGATAGCTTTGACTATTTTATTGTTTACCTGCAACTGGTAGCAGTCCTGTTATTATGACTTGCATAGCTTGTTCTCATGAATTTTGTCCTTTATCTTAAAATCTTATTGCATGGACCTTGAAACTCTCTTGGTGTTAAATATTTTAAGTGGCTGTGGAACCTGTGCTTGAGTATGAGTATCTATATGCTTTTCTGCAGATATGCAATGCTGTTGCTGTGGCGAAGATCATGAATGCGACTCTTATTTTGCCCGTGCTGAAGCAAGACCAGATATGGAAAGACCAAACGTGGGTAAACTTGACTAAAGCTAACTATGCATAGTACTTACTTGCCTTTGCATACGGTGATATCTTTTATTTGTGATGCTCTTGCTAGTGAGAGCACCAGAATAATTAAGAGAACTTTGTCTTGATGCTACCACCCTTGAAGATATGCTAGTTTTGACTTTAACATCTGTTTCTTGTGGCTGGAAAAAGAACATTTGGTCCAAATCCAGGAAGTTGTTACCATGACTCACTTAATATACTTCAATTGTAACTTGAGAAAGAACTCATCCAGGTGCAACTGACTTGCATTACAAGCATTTATTTATCTATTCAATCAATGCTGTATTATATGTGTTCCAGTTTTTCCTTTGGAACTTGGTTGAGGCTGCTGTGTGCTGCCTTACACTTTCTTATGTGATTTGAGCCAACTGGTTCCATTGTTGCTGAAGTTTGGGAATTTGTCAATGCTCTTGCTTAATGTACACCATTTATTAATGAATAATTTGAGATACAAACTGTATATTAGGATCTAATGTTTTTAGTAATACACAGTCGTCTACAGGAAATTGAAAGGCGTGTCTGATGTAGATCATTTCATTGATTAATTAGGATCTCTAATGTGTTAATAATACAAAGCTGACTGCAGGAAATTTGAAGACATATTTGATGTAGTCCATTTTATTGACTACTTGAAAGATGATGTGCGAATCGTGAGAGATATCCCAGATTGGTTTACGGACAAAGCAGAGCTGTTCACTAGTATAAGGTTTGGGATTTTATTTACATTCTCTTAAATACATTAGCCAGCTATGATAAACTGGAAAAATGCTTGGCTATGCTGCATGCATTAAAAGAGTTGCTAAATATTTTGAAGAGTCCCTCTTCATTTCGAACTCCAGTAAATATAAGAATTTGCATTTACAGTGGATTCAGACCGATATTTTCTTGTGAAAATATACTGTTTTAACAGTGTGAAAACTGGATTATTTCCTTGGTTTTGGCTTAGCATTGGTTCTTGCATGATTGCATCAAGTTCTTGGATGATTCGTAGTGACCAAAAAGCTAATCCTTAGTGTTCAAAGGACTTAAGAAATCTTGATATCTTAAGGTTTTGGATACAATTTATCATAAAATCAGAGTTTTGTAGCATGTGGATCTTGTTCTAATCACATATGGTCCATGACAGGCGTACAGTCAAAAACATTCCCAAGTATGCTCCTGCACAGTTCTACATTGACAATGTTTTACCTCGTATCAAGGAAAAGAAGATAATGGCCTTGAAACCTTTTGTTGATCGACTGGGGTGAGTTGTCAGTTTCAATCAATATGATATCTTTAATCTTTTCCACGCGTAGCTGTATACTTCAAGATTGATAGCTTCCTAGACATAACAATGCACTTTTGAGTGATAATAACTCTTTTGATCTTTGTTGTTCGTAAGGTATGATAATGTTCCTGAAGAAATCAACAGGCTAAGGTGCAGAGTGAACTATCATGCTCTGAAGTTTCTTCCTGAAATTGAGAATATGGCTGATTTACTTGTATCTAGGATGAGAAACCGAACTGGCAGTTCAAACCCTTTCATGTAAGTGACATGCATTATCTTGTTTATGTTCTCTTGAACCAGATCGTTCTTAGTTATCATGATTTAAAATCATTCGAAATTTCCTTTTAGATGGAGGAAGTGTTCTCATACAATCTTTATATATATGTATGCATGTATGTATGTATATCAGGGCTCTTCATCTGAGGTTTGAGAAAGGCATGGTGGGCCTTTCTTTCTGTGATTTTGTGGGTACAAGGGCAGAGAAAGCACTAATGGCTTTATACAGACTAAAAGAATGGCCCCGACGCTTCAAGGTATCAATTGTCATTTAGGTTCAGATTTTCATGAGGCATCAAAATAAATATTACAACCAATATGATTACTCTTTCTTGGGCTGTGTCTTGTAGGATGGTTCTCATCTTTGGTCCCTGGCTCTTCAGAAGCGGAAGGAAGGACGCTGCCCTCTTGAACCTGGTGAGGTAGCAGTGATGCTTCGTGCGATGGGCTATCCTAAAGAAACTCAAATATATGTTGCCTCTGGGAAGGTTTATGGCGGACAGAACCGCATGGCACCACTCAGGAACATGTTCCCCAATCTTGTAAGTCCATTTGCTCAGTTCATTCTTATTTACTGATGACATCTCTTTAATTTTTAGCATGCTATTCATTTTTTTTTCCCCTCATACTAATTCCTTCTCATATCAAACACTTCAAATATTTCCATTAGCCATCTAAACTACGACTATAATAAAATCTCCAGTTGCTGGGAAAATAATATTTGACAATGCACTGTAGGTTCTTAGATGTTATAGTCAACGGTTTCATCGAGGTACTGTTGCAGGTCACAAAGGAGGAACTAGCCACCAAGTTGGAGTTGGATGGATTCCGAAAGCATGTGACGAGCTTGGCGGCTCTAGACTTCTTGGTCTGCCTAAAATCTGATGTCTTTGTCATGACACACGGAGGAAACTTTGCTAAACTGATAATTGGCAATCGACGGTACATGGGCCACCGCCTGAAATCCATAAAACCAGACAAGGGTCTGATGTCCAAATCTCTTGGGGACCCCTACATGGGCTGGGCCACATTTGTGGAGGATGTGATTATAACACACCAGACAAGAACAGGATTACCAGAAGAAACTTTCCCTAACTATGACATCTGGGAGAACCCCTTGACACCCTGCATGTGTAGAACCTGATTGTGATAGTTCTGATACTGTAGCACCGACCATAGGAAACATGTCTGAAGCTAATAAACCCAAGTGAATCGCAAAATTTTGAAGTTAGTTTTGCCAGAAAAGCTATACTGTGCAGGTGATGCAAAATTTTAGGACATCAGAGCCTGGGAAGATTTGGATGAGAAGTCTTGTGAATGGAAATACAGTTTTACTGAGGCTCAAAATTGCCCCCTTTTTGGATCAGAAATGCGATCTTCCATCTCAGGTGGGCAAAGACATTATATCTTTGTACTGTGATGTTGATTCGTTCATATTCTCATTTTAATTTGTAAAGTATGATTGCATTTCATATCTCTGTTTCAGATATTGGATTCTTTTTTTACCAGTTTTGAAATGGAGTGTGGAGTATGCAGTGACGCAATTGTTCTATTCTTTTGAACTGTATCAAGGAGAGATATACTTCCCACAAGAAGGGAATATCCTAAAAGCCAAAAGGGAGGATTGTGATGATTGATGCTATAGCACTTTTGATATGATATTTTGATCATCATTCTTGTTCTATTGTGGAGGAGTAATTAAACACTAGTAAAATGCCCAAAGTTGAATGGACAAAGATGCATTAGAGGGACCGATGTAATAACAATTCATTATTATGTTGGAATACCATAGAATTGGTAAAGTTGTATTATTATTATTATTATTATTATTTTCCCCATCTTTCATTCTAATTTTCATACAAAGGAGCTATATCTTTTGTCCCTTTTTTGGACGATAAATATTTTTCGTTGTTAGTCAAACTCATATGAGAAATCGATAAAGATCTTACCTTTGAAATCATACAAATTTACATCTAAGAAATGTTAAAAAACCAGAAATGGACACTCGATTCAATTTAGAGGGTGTTTGGCTAAACTTATTTTAAATATCTTATAAGATGTTAGGTCTTGTTTTTAAAATAACTTATTGAAGTGTTTGTATAAAATAAGATTTTGAAACTTATAAAATGTTAACAATGACAATTTTGTAATTAAAATGGTTAAAAATGAAGAAGTTTGTTAATATTTTAAAAATAAATTAGGGTCTCCTTACTTTTTTAAAAGAGCTTATAAGTTACTAACATCTTATTTTAGGATTTTATAAGCTCTTTTTTTAAAAAAATTACTAATTACTTTTGATCAACTTATAAGCTATTAAACATCTTATAAGATATTTTGAGCAGCTTATAAGTTCACCCAAACACCCTCTTAGTAGCAAGCAATCTGTCAAAAGTAATCAAAATATTCTTTATTAAATATGAAAAAATGCTTAATCAAATGAAAAAGTTGATCACTCTACATCAAGAAAATGAAGTCAAAAATGTCTTATTCCCCTCCTCTCTATAAAGTCTTTGTTAATTGTTGTAATCTAACTTCATGTATTATGTTAAATCATGCAATGGATTCAAAAAAGGCAAAGCCAAAACCCAAAAGGGTTGGGTTTCTTTTCCCTTAAAGGAAGGAAATTCATATCTTTACTCCAACATTACTTTGATCATAAGGGAAGAAACATGTCCATTTCAAGAACAAGATTCTTCATTAATTTTCCTTTCTTGCACGGTTTTTCTAATGACCAAGTTATTGTCATTAAGTTTTTCAAAAAAAAAAAAAATATTTCACATGTATATATATATATATATATAATATTATGTCAGCATAAAAAAACAAATTTATTTTAAATAAAACTTCAAGAAAAAGAATACTCTTTTGTCAAATTCTGAAGCAACCGAAGAAAGAGGCAATGAATACCACAACAAGAAGAAAAGGAAATGGGTGCATTCCTTTGTATCTTTGATGATCTTTTTCAATTACTGACATTGATACTCTCCCATCCTAATACTATACATATTTTCATCTCTATATCTTCTTTTCTGCATTTGTCCTTTTTTTCAATCAAATTCCTCCAAGAAAAAAAAAATTTCTTTTTATTACTTTATTTTGAATTTTACCACGGCTATGTTTGGTCACGTTTTACCAAAATAAATTTGTTCTGGCAAAATGTAACCAAAAATATGGGTCATTTTTTTTATTAGGACAACAAAATACTAATTCCAAAATACCCCTTCAAATCAATTGACTTATTACCAAAAATCTCATATACATGCGTATACATATTATAATATTTTATCATTATTGAAACAATTAAAAAATCATATCAAATCATCAAATATACTTACTATATATTTTATTATTATTTTTACAATAAAAAATATTATTAAATTCTATTTTTACCATAAAAATTCAAAAAAAAAAACATTGATTTGATTGTTATAGTAGAAATTGTCTTATCCCAAAATATAAAAAAACATACCATAACTCTCCAAAATAATTTTCTAACTATTATCAAAATATTAACATACATTCTTTATATTCCACAACACAAATTTCACATTCCCCAACCTACTCCTTAGACTCATTCTCCCAAAACACATAATTCAAAATATATAATTTATATCCAAGCATTACTTATATAATTAATTAATCATCTCCGACAACTTATATATATATATATATATAGTTATAACATGTTAATTGCGCAAGCGCTTACATTATCACCAAGTGCGTATGCGGGGCAGCCACGGAGGTTGAAGGCGGCAGCCGCCTCTGCCTCCATCCCATTCGCCATTAGGTAATAATATATCTGTTCTATATGGCACAAAATATTATGAGGTATCTTGTCTGTCCTTTCCTTGTATTCTTTATTCAGAAAATCTTTTTTTTTTTTGAAATGTTATTCACAAAATCTAAATGACATTTAAATAAATCTGCCTTTTTATGCAAAGTGAGAAATGGTTTAAATCCTCTGCTTCAATTCATTTTTATTTTTTAATTTTATTTTACGAATATATAATATATAATAATATATATTTTTTAAAACATAATTAATGAAGAATCAGATAAAATTAATGTATATTTTTCAAAATGAAATAAGAATATCTATATATGTAAGGAAATAAATAATTCTAAATGAAAAAGAATCTCAAAAATCATCATACCTTCTTGGAGCAAGTCCTTTTCCAAGAGATCTTATTTAAGAAAATTAAGTATATATTTTTGCATAATTTGTATTTTGGCGCCTTGTTTGGTGGAAGGAAATAGTCCCTCTTCAATTTCCCGTCGTCTCTTCTTAGTTCTATCCTGCTGACAGAAGTCCGCAGTTCAAGGATCTCCCACTTTTACCTATTCCTCTCTTTCTCTCTTTCCTGTAGCAACTAACTTCCCCGCCTTCCAAACGGTCGCCATACAAACATGGCTTATTCCATCACAAGATCTTCCCCTTTTCCATCTCCATACATCTACCTAACTCCTGCAAAAACCATCGCCCAAAAGCCACAAATTTTAAGGTGTGTGTTTGATCCCACATCAAGAAAACGAAACCCGCAAAGATTTTCACTTTCTTGCTTGATATTAAACCAAAACCCTGAGGTACAAACCCCAAGCGTTTCAGAAAAGGTGCAAAGTTTAGATTTTGAATTCAAATCATTGCCTGAGCCGATTGACAGAGTCAAAAGGTTGCTCCACTATGCAGCTCTTCTTCCTCCATTTGATGAGTCTTCGAGAATTCAAGAAAATCGGGTCTTGGGTTGTACGACTCAGGTTTGGCTGGAGGTGGAGATGGATGGAAATGGGGTGATGAGATTCAGAGTGGACAGTGATTCAGAGATCACGAAAGGGTTCTGTTCTTGCTTGATTTGGGTCCTCGATGGCGCCCAGGCCGAGGAGGTTTTGAGTGTGAAGACTGAGGATTTGGTGGAAATGAATGTGGGGTTGCCCAGTAGGGGTAATTCCAGGGTCAATACTTGGCATAATGTGTTGATTAGTATGCAGAGGAGGACTAAAGATTTGGTTGAGGAGAGGAGCAGAGAAAAGCATGAGTCTTTGGAAGCTTTTTCTTCCTTAGTTGCTGTCAATGGAGGTTGCGAAGAAACAAAGGTTTGAAATCCCTATATTTGTTTATTAATTTTTGAGTGGTGTTCTTGTTTTCTGCTTCCTTTTCTTTTAGTTTAATTAAGTTTTCCTGCAATAAAATATGTTAAGAGTCCTTGGATTCTTTGGTTGTACAGCAAATATGTAAGTATCCCTGTCCCCTCTGATGCAATTTTATTTTTATATAAATTCCTGGTGTATGGGAAGCAGTTAAGCTGACAAGTCAAGTAATTAATATGGTTAAATGTTCAACTTGGCTGGCGATGTTGGGGGGTTAGAATAGAAAGATATGGGATCATTGTCAAAAAATATTAATTAGCATAAGGTCCCATTTGCCGCTTTCTAGAACTGAAGGACATAAAAGTACTACTGCTAGAGAAATTTTTCCACCTTTCACTTAATTCTGCTTAACTTTAATCCAAGTTATTGACTAGGATATGGATTGACCTAAGATTATCTGTGTACCCTTCTTGGATCCTAATGAATTAGAGGTGGACAAGCTATTGCTGACGACGCGTACAAGCAAATAGTTGATGGTGGCTACTTACATATTTTTCAAAAGTAGTTAAGTGGCTATGTACTGATGGTCCTAAGTTCTTGCTTGATGTAGTTGTTTGACAGCTGGCCTTATTAAGCTGCTTATCCGGTGTGAAATCGAAATTAAGCATCATCCAGTTGGAGGTGGAGGCAAAAGAATTAGTTAATGAAGGACTGGAACCAAGATATGTGTAAAATGATCAAATGAATGGCACGGAGATGTATTGTATGGATGATACAAGTAAATGATTATGTGTAGAAATACTAGAGCTAGATATGTACTTGCATATTCAAGTACCTGGTTTTCTTCTTGTACTTTTGAAGTTTAGGACTATCCATAAATCAGGGTTCATTTTCGATTCTGTTATCATTTCCCAACTTTTTCTGCTGGAGCTTTTTGTAAGTACGGAAAAGCAAAGATAACATCAATGAAAGAGGAAAGACAAACTGTTCTTCTCAAAATCTATTATTAAGCAAAATTGTTTCTTGCCACTCTCTTTTAGGTTCCATCTGCATCAATAATCTAATGCACATCTCCAACATAGTGGTCTGGATCTTTAGCTCCTGCAGAAATAGAAGTTTGAACAATAGGTCGAGCAATGGAAGGACAAAACATATATAATGTTCATGGCATTTAGAATCTCAACAAGGGATACGGGCCGCTCAAACTAAACAGTCACAGTTCATCGATTATCACCAATTTAATGGTGAAAGCTATATTTGAATTTTTTTTGCTTCCCTTGCTCTGGATTAGATGTTGAAAAATATAAAGTGCAAGCTCTAAGCTGGTTAACTTTGGAAAGAATAATCTGATTCATTATAAGTCAAACTTTGAATAGCTAAACTTGTGCCCATATCATTCCGCTCCAAGAATATTATATGCTGCTAAAGGTCTCTGTATCAGCAAGAAGAACTTATTTTGATTTTCTATGTATCAGCCCAGACAGAAGTTATGTCAAATGATTTTGGTGGCAACTGTTTGGCAAATAATTCACCTCATCAAAACTTGTGAAAGTTCTTCAAAGGACTGCAATTATAACTCCTTCCTTGCATCTATATGCATGGGCACAAAGAGCAAGAAGAAAACTTTTGGGTAGAAACCACTTCTCATGCCACCTCGAATGCTGCGATACTGATCATTTCAAAGGTAGAGATCGTTATTTGCTTTGATTACCCATATTTTCTCATCTTTGGATCCACATTTTTTCTTGCATAATCCCTCTTAATTCTCATTTTTGATAGCTGGAACAGTTTTGATTCTTGTCAGGTACAGTATACCTTCAACCTGGAAATCTCTTCTAGCTCTCAAGAAGTGGACAAAGCTGATTTCCAATGTAAATGGCATGCTGTTAATCAACAATTGTTAGGATTCATAGTTCGGTATCTCATTACATGATGATGAAGAGTATTCAATTGCTAAAGGAGGGAAAATCTAGTATGTTTTTACACTGAATTGCATCTGTTATTTTTGCACTAGTTGCAGAAGTAGTGGTTTCAAGAATCAGAACTGCTGAGGTCTCTATTTTCTCAACAAAAGTCCAATTGGATACAAAATCAAAGAGCAGAACTTCAGTGAAAACCTCCATAAATGAAAGGGAAAATTAGTACTTCTGCATAATAACTTCGTTTCTTGCATTCGATCTTTATGGGATTTGTGTCTAATAGTCAGGGAAATATAAGTTTTAGTTTTAGAGTAGGCTGTCCACTGTCCAGAGAAGCAAACTGAACTAAGGAATATGTAAGAAGACACTTTTCTTCAATCTCCACTTTGTTAAAAAGTTGGATATCTTGAAACACAAACCCCTGTTGCTGGAAAACTCATCAAAATGAAAGTGGGAATCCGGGCCCTCGTCCGCAGGAGAGGGCTACGAATTTCTATTAGTTGAGTTTTCCTTCATCCTAAGGAAAGAATACGAATCGGAGTTTGGGGAAGAGGAGGGAGAGGTTAAGCTACCATAGCTGTTTGCAGCCATCCACACAAGAACTTGAGAAGCTCAACTTAAGGAATCAGATTCTAATTATTTACTCACATTACAACATTGAAAATAAAAAAAAAAATGGAAAATGCCTAGTGGGGAAGGATTAGACTAGTCATGTTTGTACAAAGTTTAGGTAAAAAAATGTCACCCAAAAGTTGGATTGGTGGGAAAGTGACGTTGCTTGTGGTTAGCCCTTCAAAAAGCAACATGTTTTGAGAGCTTTGTTTTTACTGAAAACACTTTTTATGTAAAGGGCATTTTGCATTGTCTTTCCAAGTCAAATTGGTACTTAGCTGATGCACTGTTTTGGCTTAGCCAATAGGGAAATGTGTCCTCGTTTCTGCAAAAGTGGAAAGTAAAGAAAAAGAAGGTGTCGTTGGCACCTTTAACAAATATATTAGCTGTGATGAAAAAAACAAAGAAAGGGATACTTATAATCCAAATCTAAATTTCCCAGAAAGCATAATCTAAAAATTTGCTTAATTTAGGGAAGCATTTAACCAACACAACTGAGACTGCAATAATAGAATCAACCCATCATTGTAAATTGACCGCAAACGCTTCTGGTTTACATGCGGACAAGAGTATTCCTGTACCCAAACACTCGGCAATAGATGCCTTGACGTTGACTTGCAACAAAAGCTATATTGTGATATTTCCACACCCGAGCCCACAGGTTCCACCCAATCAAAATTCTCCACGTCATCGGATCCGGTGGGAAACCCAAAGTTCTCCTTTCGTCCGCCCAATGGAGTGTATTTTTCTTTTTTCCTTCGCTCTAAAAATTTGCATTTAGAGCGGTTTAAATATTTTATTTTAATATATATTTTTTATTTTATGGTATGAATATATAATATATATTAAATATTTTTTTAAAAAATATTTAATTAAATATACTTAATATATATATTACATTAAAAAAATAAAATACAAGATAAAATAAATGATCAAAGTGCATTTCGAGAACTAATTTGCCTGAGATTTAGTAATAATGAAAATTTCTCAAAAGAATTTTGGAGTGGATTTGATATATTAATAGTATTATTTGAATACATATAATTATAAAATTTTGACAGAATATTACAAAAAATAAATTTTTTTTATTTTTTAATAAAATAATATTATTTTATTATTAAAATTGAATTAGGTAAATTTAATTATAAAGTTTTATTTAAGGTATTTTTGGAATTTTTCGTTTGAATCTCTATGCGCCTATACGGATCCACTCTCGGAGTCCCGGTTCGAAATCCGTTGTATGCAAGAAAATTAAATCAAATTAAATCTCCCTTTCAACACATAAAATTCAGGTACTTGAAAAAAGGTGACAATTTTTCATTCGTTAGAGAGATCTTTCCGGAGACAGAATGTCGACATCGCCATGGGGAAACATCGGCGCCTGGGCGGAGGAAGCCGAGCGGGCGGAGGCGGAGGAGCGAGAAGCCGCAAAGAACGCCGACGCCGATGCCGCGGCGGCCCAACCACCAACTAGCTTTCCCAGCCTGAAGGAAGCCGTGAGCACCGCGAAGCAGAAGAAAAAGACGAAAATGAGCCTCCAGGAGTTCACGATGCAACAGCCCAGCTATTCAGGCTCGGCTGCGAGCCGGGGCCTGACGCCTGAAGAAATGCTCCGCCTGCCCACAGGTCCCAAGGAGCGCACCCAGGATGAAATGCAGTACGGAGGATTGGGCGGTGGGTTTCAGAATTATGGGTCACGAACCGGATCCATGGGCTCGAGCACGAGTCGGGGACGGGAGTATGACGGTCGGAGATCTTATGGATTTGAGGATGATAATCGGAGGGGGGGCCCGCCACAATCTAGGGCTTCGGAATTCAATCAACCTTCCCGAGCTGATGAGGTTGATAATTGGGCTTCCATGAAGAAACAAACCCTACCCGAATACGATTCGCGTCAGGCTCGACCGGGGGGAAAGTACAGCTCACTCGGCGGAGGTGGGGGTCCTGGCGTTGCATCACGAGCGGATGAAGTGGACAATTGGGCGGCTGGTAAGAAGCCCAATTCACAAACACAACAACAAACTAGACCTTCGAGCTTCGGGTCGGGCTTCTCCAGGGCCGAACCTGATCGTTGGACTCGTAATGAACAGGGATTCGGGTCTGGATTCTCCAGGTCTGAGCCAGATCGTTGGGCTCGGAATGAACAGAGATTGATCTTGGATTCTCCGAAAAATGAGATTCAAGTGGCACCGAAGGTGAATAAGCCGAATCCTTTTGGGGCGGCCAGGCCGAGGGAGGAGGTGTTGGCAGAGAAAGGTTTGGATTGGAAGAAGTTGGATTTGGAGATTGAAGTGAAGAAGCAGCATTCAGTTAGCGGTGGGAGTAGGCCCACAAGTTCACAGTCAAGTAGGCCGGATAGTGCGCACTCGAGCAGGTCAGAGGCCCCAGTGGCGTTGGCGGGAATGGGGGAAGGGATAGCAAAGCAGAAACCGAAAGTGAATCCATTTGGGGATGCAAAGCCTAGGGAAGTTTTGCTTGAGGAGAAGGGCTTGGATTGGAAGAAGATTGATCTTGAGTTGGAGCATCGACAAGTCGACAGGTAATCCTTACTGATGTAATGCATTTTGTTACTGGCATTTCATCATGAGGAGTGTACATTTTCTAGCAGTGTGATTGCATGTATTTGTTGTGTGATTTAATGTTGATTTTACTATACAACATGAATCTATTGCAAATTGCTGCGGTTTCAGCCAGTAAACTTTGAAGTATATTTGGTTTAACCAAAACTGGAGTTTATCAAGAATGATAATGTTGGAGGAGGGCTGATGGGGTTGGGACAGGGAATGAAGTCTTTGTTGAAAAAAGAGGATGTTGGAGGAAAGGATCGTGTAGCTTTTTTAAATCACTGAGGATATGAGCCACATAGTGATAATTTTCATGGATAAAGTGTGCAACTGGTTCCTTCAATCTTGGATATCTGTAAGCGGCAGGGGAAAGATCTTTAGTTTTGTTTATAAATTTTTAATTAAATAAATGTTGAAAGTTTGAAGTAAATGGGTTTATCTTGTGAAAGTTTGGGACTTCGATTAAAGATGAAAGAAAGTTTGGATATGTCTTATATATATCATTCTATTTGGATAATATAGCCTGCTGAGGTGTATTTGAACCCTTTAGAGTTGGTTTTATGTATTACGATTTCGATCTTTGTTTTAGTTGCTAAAATACAATTTCTTTCTACATACCAAAGCTAGCATAATATTAACATGACTTCAAGCATTACAAAATGCTATAAATGCTAAACTCCAAATAGAAGAAAAATATTTCCTCATATCTTAACACCCAAACAATAGCAAGAATTGTATTAAAGTTTCCAAGGTCAACTTCCACTATTCTGCTTTTTGGAATGTTTTGCTACCTCTATCTGGACCAGTTTGTGGATTAGAAGTTCATTTCCATTTACCACCTGGTTCATGGCTACCAGACAATAATGCCTTGTCAGCACTGATGAATACAGTGAGTACTTATATCTATGTCATGCTGCATCTCATTTTATTAATGCCTGCTTGGTTCTTCCATTTCTAAGATTTTTGCTTGAACTACTTGCACAATCACTGATACAGGGGTCTCCCATAAGGCATCATAGTTCCATTTGAGCTGTTATATGATGTTCTGCTTTGATTTGCCACAACTTCTGTTCTGCTGTGCTGTAACTTCTGCGGTCTTATGTTCTTGATTTTATACATTATATGGAAAGGGATGTGGGGAATACTATTAACCAACTTCAATAGTTTGGGAAGTCATTATTAATCTATTGTTGTTTGTATTGTATTATAATTCACTCTGTTGAAGAGATTGTTAGATTGGCCAATTTGGCGGTATCTTTGTCATTTCTAGTTATACTGCAAAAAATGGAAAAGAATCAAGTGTTATACAAAGTATCTTATTTTTAGCTGAACGGATGACATGTTTCAGGCCTGAGACAGTGGAAGAAAAGAATTTGAAGGAAGAAATTGAACATTTGAAAAAGGAATTGCTGCAAAATTCTGGTGAAGACCACACTAGTGTAAATGATCTAATACTTCAAAGGGAGTGGGATTTGGAACTGCTGGTCCGTCAGTTGGATGACAAAGTTCGTTATAGTCAGAAAATCTTTGAAAGGCAAAGTTCTGGAGCCGTTAGGGGTGCTGGCTTTAATGATAGGCCTCCTTCTCGACCTGGAGCATACGAGGAGCCTAGAGCTGGCTTTTATGATCGACCTCCTTCCGCCCCCGGATCATATGAGGAACGTAGAGCTGGCTATGCAGAGAGACCTCCTTCTCAGCCAGGTGTGTATGAGGATTCTAGAGCTGGCTTTCTTGAGAGACCTCCTTCACGACCTGGAGCATATGAAGAGAGACCTCCTTCAAGGCCGGGAGCCCATGAAGAGACTAGAGCGATCTATCCTCAGAGACCTTCTTTCACACATGGAGCATACCAAGAGCCTAGAGCTGTAGACTACAATGAGAGGCCTCGTTCACGTGGCACTGTGAATTCATGGACAAGACTAAGTGATGACAGAAGATCTTTGCAAGGTGGTGGAGGAAGAGGATTCTCAGGAAGCAGAGACTTGGACAGGTACTTGTCTCTTAGATATTTCTGTATTTTCAGATTTTCTCCCGCACTTGCATTTTGAGGGGCAAAGTTATTTAAGCTCTGACCTGACAGGCTGACACCTTGTGAATGTTCTTAAAATGACTGTGACAAGTTTCTTCAAACTTCAAAGATTGTTTCTTCTTGATGTTGACTGATGAAACTCTGAGAAATATTGGTTTCTAGTGATCTTTTACCGTTTGTTTTATTAACTAGTATTTGCAATTTGGTGGATGGAAAGTGGTATGGTATTAAAATCATTCAAGCCTGTGGCTTTATCTGTGGTGTGTTTTGATATGCCTATCCCACTTGTTGGAGTTTCCTTGGCTGAAAACTCCCCCATTTTACATGGAAGATCGTGTCCTTTTCCACTCACTTCCATTAAAAATATTTGTTAGTAACATAATTGAACTATTAGCATGCCTGGGGACTTGTACTTGGTATGTTGTTGCTGATCGCTGGATGTTATAATATGCATTATGACCTCACATTTTGATTTAAAAACTAGAACACGTGATTGACCCCTGTGATCATGTGATTTTGCAGGTCAGGGTCAAGATGGTGAATTCCTGGACTCTATTTTTCGATTTCTCTTCTGCACGGTCTCTGACTAGTTGGAATGAACTAATACATCGGCACACTCTATTTATCTCGTCATAATTTTGCCGTGAGGAATGGAGCTAGAATTATTGAATGCTGCTACATAGAACTCTTGCATTAATTGTTACATCTGTGTAAAAGTGCACTTATTTTCCTTTTGTTCTTTCAGTAGTTTGATCTACTTTTCATATTCTTGTAAGGGACTTCGTAATGCACAGTGAAGCCACAGTCCACCACTTACCTGGTTTTGGTCTTTTCAGTTTTACCTTTAGTGCATTTTTGTTGTATGAATTATTTCTTGAACTCTTGCTCTAATTCCTTTTTGGGATAATTCTCTCTCACAAGAATCTTTATGTGTGCAATTTTTTCCATTTAGAAACTCAATTGTTATATTCGGATTTGTTGCAGTGGTGATAAGATGAGGGTTGAGTTCCTGCCCAGGGGGCCTACGAGCATACGACCTTCGGCCCCACGAAAGATGATAACCTCCACAAATAGGCCTACAAAAAAAATAAAAACAACCTCAATATATACTCAAACAATTTTCACTCGGACATGTGCCCTTACGCTAAGACAAAGTATGCAAGACAACCTTAATAATTAAATTAGACTTTGGTCAAGGAACAAAATGCCATTGTTGTCATTAGTATTAATTAAATAGCAATTCAGCTTAAGCCCTACTCAGAAATTTTATTTTATTTTCGAGCTATCTTATCCTTCCTCACAGGCATTACAATCTGCTTTTCTTGTGTATTTTAACTCTCTTTTTAGTTCACTGAGTCCAAAGAAAGCTTCTGTGTGTTAGATTCATGGAGCTTAACCGTTTCACATTGCAAGCCCTTCTTTTACTGCAGATATTTCTGCCATATCCTACACTGTGCTTGAACAACTGCAACTTCCCAGCCATTTTCAACTTTGGCGACTCTAATTCAGACACGGGTGGGCTGTCTGCAGCATTTGGCCAAGCTCCTCCTCCCAATGGAGAAACATTCTTTCATGCCCCTGCTAGCCGCTTCTGTGATGGCCGTCTCGTGATTGATTTCATAGGTACATTTTTCTCCCATTGCATAAGTATCCATTTTCTAGATTCTTGATCTGACAGACCAACCAACAATACCTGGAAGCAGGAACCACCTTATATTTAATTTGTTTTTGTCAGCTGAAAGACTGGGATTGCCTCATCTCAGTGCTTTTCTTGATTCAATTGGTTCAAACTTTAGCCATGGAGCTAATTTCGCAACTGCTGGATCAACAATCAGGCCTCAAAATACAACCGTTTCCCAAAGTGGATATAGCCCAATTTCCCTAGATGTGCAGCATGCTCAATTCTCAGATTTTCTCAGAAGATCACAGATTATTCGTAAACAAGGTATTTGCAATTTTCAACGTCCAAAATTGAACCTCAAAGTATTGGTTTTTTTTTCCTCTCTCTGTCTCTCTCTAATATGAGATTATTACTCCCTTTTTATTAAAGGGTTGTTTCTCAACTTGTTGCCGGAGGAGGATTACTTTTCTCGGGCCTTATACACCTTTGACATAGGCCAGAATGATCTCACATCTGGTTATAAACTCAACTTGTCCACTGAGCAAGTTAAGGCGTATGTGCCTGATATATTGGCTCAATTTTCCAATGTAATTAAGGTGAGAAAACAAGTCTAAACATTAATTTTCTCAACTCAATGTTAGGGTTCAAGAATTTTAAGATTCAAGAATTTTCATAGAAGTAGATATCTTTGTCCACAGCTACTGTACAATCAAGGAGGAAGATCATTTTGGATACACAACACCGGACCGGTGGGTTGTTTGCCATACGTTATGGACAGATTTTTAGTTACAGCAGCACAGATTGATAAATATGGCTGTTCAAGTCCATACAATGAGGTTTCACAGTATTTCAACCTTAGACTAAAGGAAACGGCCTTACAACTAAGGAAGGAGCTTCCTCTGGCCGCAATCACATACGTTGATGTTTACTCAGTGAAATATTCTCTCATCAGCCAAGCTAAGAAACTCGGCAAGTTTATTTCTTTTTAATTAAGTAATAATTGTGAATCTTGTTTCTGCTGAGCAATCATGTTAGATTTACCTGTTATATTAGCTCACTTCTGTAATGAAATAGCAGGATTTGAGAATCCATTTCTAGTTTGCTGTGGCCATGGAGGGAAATATAACTATAACAGATTTGCTAAATGTGGGAGCAAGAAGATTGTCAACGGGACAGAGATTGTACTTGCCAAGTCTTGTAGGGACCCATTGGTTCGGATCAGTTGGGATGGAACTCACTTCACTGAGGCAGCCAACAGGTGGATCTTTGATCAAATTGTCAAAGGTTCATTTTCAGATCCTCCTGTTCCACTGAACTTTGCCTGTGATAGGATCCCAGCTGAATAAAGTGTCTTTAGACTTCAAACTATTCCCATCTTTGCTGATCTTGTCAAGAAGGAACCTATCAAGTTTCCTTTGAACTATGGAACTTGGTTAAGAATATGAACTTTTCAAATTCTTTTTAGTCTGAGCTACTGCATACTGTTTTAGTTAACTGTTTGCCAATGTTAACAAGGCAAGAAAATATACATTTGAATCTCAATGTTGAATAAGAAACTAAGGTTCACTTCAAAGAATACATGTATAAAAAGATGAGAAACTAAGCAGCATCTGTAGCACTTCTCCATGGTCATCTACTGTATATCAGAACTTGCCTTGGTAGAACTAAAGGGTTATGATGGTTAGCTTATACTGATTGATTCATGTCAGCAACTTAGTAAGTACTAGATTATCCTTTATAAGGACTTAAATCAACTATCATCACTGTAATATCATCCAAACTACCCCTAGTCACAGCAAGGTTAACAAGCTCCTTACAAGCAGCCAGAAGTCCACGACCATAAGCCGGTCTTTCAATCGGGGCTTCGTTCTCACTACTTGGGAAATGAGTCTTTATCTTCATTTGTTTTGCCAGTGAAATCCTTCGGGACTTAGATGGAGGGCTTCCATTCTCACAACAAAATTCATCTTCTTTTCTTTTCTGCTGGGCTGTGGATGCTTCTTGGCCGGTGGGGTGAAAAATCCTCTTTGACTTAACCAATGGAACTCTTGGTGATTTGGACAATGTACTGGGAGTTGTGCAAGAATATACACTACTGCATTTCTTTTCTGGAACGAGCTGCGTCTTGCCACCCGAACACGACCGCATCACAATGTCCACTGCTTCTTGATTGCTAACCTATCATTAGTAAATCAAATAAAATTATGTCCAGGTTGAGAGGGAAGTTCAGATATCAAGTCTTTTTTCTTTCTTACCTCTTCCCAGAGCCCATCAGATGCTAAGACAAGATACTGCATGTCCTGAGTCAGACATATAACCTTGGAATCAGGCTCTGCCAGCACCCAATCTTTCAGAAGAACATCTCCAATGCTCCTGGAAACTGCAAGTGTTCCATGAACTCTCCAAGTTCCGCGGTGAAACTCCACATAGCCACCCTGTTTCTCAAATTGTACAAGGAACCTATCAGCAAATTTCAGCTACACCCAATTGTCCATAACTGCAAATAAAGAAAAAGGCCTCATGTTTAATGAGTTAATACTTTATCCTCTATTCTTCCCCGTTCATCTTCCCGTGTGGGTCGATGATCAGTTGTAAGAGCTTCTGCCATCCCACCCCTGCACAGAACTGCTCTGCAGTCTCCCAAGTTTGAAACTACCATCTCCCCTCCTTCAATCAACGCAGTGACACAACAAGCACCACTGCCCAATCCCTGCAGTCCCATTTATTGTGAGATTTCTTCATGATTATAGAAAGTTAAAATACTCACTTCTAGAGGATAAACATTCAAAAACAAGATCAACACTACAGAAGCTCTAATTTTCTCCTCAAAAACATGGAAGCTCAAACCTAAAAGCCAATTTGTGATTGCGGCAATTTACCTGTTTCAAGAATTCCTCATCTGTTTTCAAATATCCTGCCCTAACAGCTTCTTCTTTTGCTTTATTTTCAGGAGAGCTCTCCAACATTTCAAAAATATTCAGATGCAAATTATCTGCCACAAACTCTGCAGCCTTGCATCCCCCATGCCCATCATATACACCAAAGAATCCCTACACATTTCAAAATACAATGACTTTCACTTCCAGAATACAATTATCTCTCAACAGAATACACAATTAAGCATCTTTTTGCCACCTTAAATCTCACAAATATCAACTCTCAGCATAAATTCCGGCTAATATTCTTAGCACACACCCAAAAGAACTAAAGAAACAAGAATGCTGACCAAATAGTTCATTCAAATAAACAAGAAATACAGACAAGATTTGATTTTGTCACTACCTTATTGCCATTTGAAGAAGAAAAAATCTTGTGGGAATCTTCCATGAACTTTTTCTTGCCCTTTAAGGAAAACACACCCACCCCAGAACCAGTAAAGCACACAGCACCATCACTTTGCCCTTGACCGGTGCACCCCTTGAAAACATCAGCAGAAATTTCACGCAGAACATTTGGGATCTCAATCTTGGGCGGTCTCTTTCTCTTCAAAGAACAAGAAACCAAGCCATTTGAAATCGGCCCCCCAAGATTTTCTGCCCTGTCAGATAGAGAGGATGCTAAAGAATAAGAATTAGTGGTGTTAGTGGGCATTTCATTAATTTCTTGGCATCTGGAGTTTGAAACGCTTGCAATTAGAATTGGCTCATGACTTGCCATCATAGGTCTGAATCAATAAAAATGAAACTGAAAGAGAGGAAAATGAAATGTGCACTTTTAAATTCTGATGGTCACCATAACGGCTAGAAATTTAGGTTGGGTCAAAGTACAATTCATGGCAGTTAAGGTTGCTTTGATGGAGTCAAAATTTATTGGTAAACTTTGAATACTAGTTTCAGAGCCGTTAGGGATTGGAGATATTAAAGCACATAAAGAGTCAAACTCTGAATGGTAAGTGTAACTCAATTTGGTTTTGAGGATTTAGGGCCTGCTGCCTTTTATCTGGAAGGAAAGGAAACTAAAAATAACTGACAAAAATAAGGGTTCTATAACCTGGTCAAACTCATACTCTATTAGTTCTTCATGTAATTATCAACAAACATAGGTAACTAATACTAGGTTGTATTTAAGTTTTCCTACTATATATAGACACAAGCTTGTGCTTAAACAATAAGGTAAACCTTCAAAATTAAGAAATTTAAATTGAGACAACAACGTTTGGTAAGTCTCTCTTTTTTTTAAAGTGTTGAGATTCTAATTTATTTATATAATTTTAATTACTTAAATCAAACTTCGTTGATCCATATTACCCATATACACTAAAATCAAGATTGTTACTTATATGATTTTTGTGTTAAATGTCTATGATTGATACATGCATGTAACTAATTATTGTATGATCCAAAAATTTTATTTTTGTTTCGTATTAACGTGGAGTGAAAAATTATTCTATGCTAGGATCGTGTCTCGTTAAGTTAAAATTGAACTTCCTAAAACAATAACAGTTAAATTTAGAATATACAACCACAACAGGATCAATAGTCATTGGATGCCGAGTGAAAATCCCTTAATGTCAAGTCAAATTCGAGAGTTGACAAAAAATAAAGATAGAAAGTAAAAATTGAGAGATATGTGAATAAACTCTAGTATCAAATACTTTTTGAATGTTATATTCGCTGATATTTGACAAACATTTCTTGAACAATATGAAAGTATCTAGATTACATATGTGAACTTCATCAATAGTTAAGAGTGTTTTGAATCGGATCCAAATCAATTGAATTCAACCCAACCTAATATTTAGAAGACGCTGATTTTTGCCTTAGTGAAGGCATTTATGTTATTTCAACATCTCGTTACATACATAATACCTATGGTCTCTTTATTTTTATTTAATTCGGAATTGACAAAGATGCAATTAAATCTAACGTTAATGCTATTCTTAGTAATTCCGAAAACTAAATAATCTTTCGTCTTCCTTCAAAGTCTCCAGGTGAAATTGCAAATTAATAGTGTGACATCTCTCAGTTCCAATATCCAAAGCTAAGCGGAATTAAACTATATCCTCCACCGCTCCCTGCACTGGCACCGCCGTAATCCGCCGCATCTCATGAGTTTCAGTATCCCAAAATGCACGAAAATTTTCACCACCATGTCTTCTACTTTGTCTTCCTCCTACTGCTTTTCTTCAATTTCCATTCTGTTAAATCAGAAATCCGAACCATTAAAATATCATCTGATGATCGGTCCTTCATCCTCTTCGAGGATTTCGGATTCAATAATCCAGGCTACATTTCTATCCTGATCTCATCAATTTCCATTACGACGACGAAATCCATCATCAGCCCGGCAAAATATTCTCAAATGGGTTGTTTTTACGCCCCAACTCCGGCCCATCAGGCAATGAAACTAGCCCTCTTGAAGGATGTCTGCATCATGGGCAGACCATTCATTTTCCCAATTTTCACTTTCAATGAAAAGACCATTTTGTCAAAATCATATTTCAATAGAACGATTCCCGTTACCATCCCCGATTTGTACTACATTTTCTTCTTAAATTGTGCCAAAAATTCCTCAATTTCCATGACTGTGAATCTTGAAATCTACAACGTCAGGCCTAATGGCGATCCTGACTATATAGACGAACATTTCGCCAATCTGCCAACAACCCTTTTCATTTTTTCCCTCCTATTCTTTGTTTTTCTTCTAACATGGGTATATGCATGCAATAAAAACAAGCATCTGCTCCACAAGGTTCACATATTAATGGCCCTTTTGCTCTTCCTGAAATTCTTCGAACTTATCTTTTACGCTAATAGTCAGCATTCCATCAGGCGGGCAGGCTTACCCCATGGCTGGAACATTTTATGGCTCGCCGTCTACTTCGCTAGAACCATATTATTCATCAACGTGATCATGCTACTTGGCGCCGGATGGTCGCTTTTCAGGCCATGTCTACAAGAAATCCAGAAATACACCATGGCGATCGCGATTTCTCTTCAAGTTCTTGCCAGCATCAGTTTTATTCTAATCCGCCGGCTTGGACCCTCAGACAAGAACTATAGGTACTGGATCATTACATACTATGCTGTCGATTTTTTATGTTGTGTTATGATGATGCTGCCAGTTCGTAAGTCCATGGATAGCTTGGGTGACAACTCGAGAGTAGAAGGGAAGGAGGCAAGAAGATTGGCACATATGAAGGTCTATTGGAATTTTGCATTAGCACTTTATGTATATGTGGGTTTGACAAGATTGGGCGTGTTTGTTTTGGGGAGTATAACAAGTTACAAGTTCTGGTGTTCAACTATTGCATTGGAGCTGGCAATTGAACTTCTATTTTATACTGTGGTGTATCTAATGTTCTGGCCTAATGAGCGGTATGATTATGTCGTTCTTGAGGATAGAGAAGAAGCCTAGTTTTATTATATTATCTGGTTCGTGGATGATCATAAGCAATTGAGTTCAATAATTTCTCATATAAATTTATTAATTTTATGGAGAAGACGAGATTTTCCAAATACAATAGTACTAAAACCCCCTATCTTTCAAAGAAGGAACAGGGTAGGCCAGAGATTTTGGTGATTCTTGTAGTTGGAACATGTTGTATAATTTGTTGTACTAGCTAGCTAGAATTTTGATGCTTCTATTATTTATAGGCTTCATTGATTCTGTCAATTCATGTGCCAAATGAAATGAAAGTGTTTCCATAGTTTTTGTCCGATGTATTTGCTATTTTACTTCTGCGGGTACAACATTCAGCTTGCGGGAAATCCACATCCAATGGGCCATTATCATTGGTGGGTGGAAGTAACTTTCCATCCCAATATCCCAAAGAATTGCTATATGATTAAGATGTCCTCTTGATCATTCCTTTTTCAATTTTTTCTTTCCTTTTTTTTTCCTCTCCTTATCTGATTTGATCTTCAAAAGATAATTATCGAGTGCAAGCTTAATGCTTTTAATAATATGTTCATGTCTCCACTTGAAAATCCACTTCTCATTTAACACTGTTCTTAGTCTCTTAAATTGAAATATACCACTCAACCCTGTTAAAATGATGTGGAACCACATTAATACTTGATTTTATCCTTCTTGTTGATATATATTTTAATTTTTTAATTTTTATGGATGTGAAAATCAATGACAATTTTAAGTGACACATAGGAAAAATGATCTTAAATTTCACAACATAGACGTGGCTTGTGTATCTAACCTAGGATGTAAGGAGACAGACAAGGTTCCGATTCAAGAATCACATCCTTCTACGCGGTAACTTAGGGTTGATCATATCAATCATTGGCTTTTACGCGGCTCATGAAAATCAAGAACCTTCCACCTGGCCCTGCCACGGCCTCACGTCACCACCCCATTGGCCACCACCAAATCATCAAAAGAACGCGTGGCCTCGCCTGAAAGTTTAACGCCTTTCCCCCATTTTCATTTTAACCCAATCATCAATAACCACACTAATGTTACACGTGTTGCCACTTGTCAGCACTTGGCTTAAACCTACGGCTATCTCAGTTGCGTTTATATATATTAAATTGGATCCCAAGTTCAGCTATTCAAAAAAGAGCAATTTTTATATCTTGATTGAAGTACATATGGGGCTGTCAAGTTTTCCATGTCCAGCAGATCATGGGGTGTTGCCCCTGCTAGTAATGAACACAGTCACGTCGGTTGCTCTTGTCAAGAACATCGTAAGATCAGTGCTGTTTCAGGTTGTCGGCGCTGGCAATCAAGATGTTGAGATGGAAGAATGTTCCGGTGGGTCAAAGCCAAGAAGGGCGTCGATCACCCGTTACGGTTCGCTGTGCAGAAACCGAGGGTCTAGGTGTATTGCCGGAGACTATGGCGGCAGGACCTCGGCTAATAGGTGGCCGCCTGTAATGGAGTGCTGCGTTTGCCTGTGTAGGTTTGAAGATGATGAGGAAGTAAGCGAGCTTTCCTGTCAGCATTTCTTCCATAAGGGCTGTTTGGATAAGTGGTTTGACAACCAGCATACTACTTGTCCCCTTTGTCGTTCCATGATGTAGTAACTTGTACAAAATTTTAAAATTGTTCCACTTTTCTAGCTAGTAGAATTATTACAGCTCTTTCCAAAGTTGGAAGAAACACATTATCATTTTATATTTTAATAATTATGATCATCAAATATTATCATAACTGTGAATCAATTACTCACCATCAACAACAATTATTACTATTATTATCGTTGTTTTCATTTAACTCGGAATAAGGACAAGAATGCTCTTCCACACTGGAAGGATACATCTTTCAGGGTCCATACTTTTGATACAGAATATATAGTATAGATAGACTCCATAAAGTCTCAGTTTTCTGGACGATCTTCAGGATTTTTGAGCATATATATATAGATATCATATAGACATAAAGTATTATTACTCTTGAATGGTGGATCATCATCAGTCGACCACGCCCTTGCTGGCCCAGGCGGGAAGCTCTTTTCTTTGCTCAGAATAGTAAACATGGCGCTCCTCCATCTGTTGGCCTGGCCCACGACGAGCCCCATATCCACCGCCCATTCCAACCTTGTGATGGCCACTGCCTGGATACCCCTTGGGGGCCTTATCGCCATAGTGCTGCTCTTTCTCGTAGCAAGTTTCAGAATATTGGGAACTATTATAACCTTCATGGCCTCCATAAGCATGGGTTTTATTATGGTTATGCTTCGGAGGGGAGCATTGGCCGGGCCTAGAGCCGTTGAAGTGAAAATCCTCCTTGAACTTGTACTCCTCCTCACGGTGGTTGTAGTTATGCTTTGGGGGGGAAGGGGAGTGGGAAGCCTTCAAGCGCATGCTTGAGCTTTTGTCGTAGTTAAAATCCTCCTTGAACTTGTAGTCATCCTCGCAGCGTTCATATTTGTGCTTCGGGGGGGAAACGGAGTGGGAAGCCTTCATTTGCATGCTTGAGCCTTTGTTGTAGTAATAGTCATCCTTGTAGTCCTCCTTGAACTTGTAATCCTCCTCCACGGAGTAGTATTGTTCTTTGGGCTGACACTTCTGCATTTTCTTGATGTTTTCTTTTCTGGTGCTGGTTTGATGTGCTTTGGGAGTTTAGGATTGCTATTTATAGCTCCAATCAATGATTCTAATTTGATCAGGATGCATCGGATTCCATGAATTTGGTGAAGCTTTTTTTTTTCTGAGATTCGATTCCCATATGTGTGTTCGCAATGGGATTTCAGTGAATGACAAAATTCTCTTATAGCTTTATTACCTTGGTGGAGAATCTGACATGCTGGTAGCACATTTGGGCTGTTGTGGCCTCAAATCAAGAATTGATTAACTTGAGATCCACAGGCAGAGTTTTAAGCGTTGTATGCATTTGATGACTTTGGCATTTCCTTGGAGTTCTTTGATCTCTCCTACTGAAAGCACAAGTTTTGTCCTTTTGTCTCAAGGTCTCAACTTCGTTAGCAATGGTACTCTGTGACTGCAATACGTGTTAATCGTAGGACGCATCTGGATTGACTTTGGACAACTAATTGCAATTTCACTTGAGAGCCACTACCTTATGCAAAACAGCCAAAGACGTACAGGTTTTATACTTCCTAAAATCAACATTGCCAGTTGCGAGTCAGTTCGCCATCATCTGTAGAAGTTGAATATCTCCCACCTCTTCATCCTTAGGGATAAGTGATGATAATAATCTCATTGAATGTTTTCAGTATTTTTCTCTAAAGCCAACTCCCCTTTCAAATGTGAATGTCTTGTTGTTTTGAGGTACTGTTCATCTATTTTACCAACGCGCATGTGATAAAGGATTTTATTTTAAAAAGACGTTTCGAAGTGTAGGGAATAGTTTATAAATAATTCAACTTCTTTCACTATGAGACAACTAAATATTTATTATAACCTCAAATTGAAGGACTTGGGATTCAAAAGAGGCAAATGATCGTCGTTTCCCCAAATGATGCCAAATGATAATGATTAAATTCATCTTCAAACATCAAGGCATAATTGCTTCAAGGTATTGTCTTGCAAATTTGCATATGGTGAAGGATTTTTCCCTAAAAAAACATTTCGAAATGTGAGAGATGGAGAATAGCATATGAAATATCTTAAGCTCTTGACTCATTTCAATGTAAGAGAACCCATTCAAATGGTCCTTTGAACGACTTCATGTTAAAGTGGATTTTGAATCCCAAGTGGAACCCCATGCTCTGAGTCTCGAGTATTGGTGTCTTGAATTTGCCCCGCCTAGTTTAAAATTATCTATTTATTTAAGATTTTCACCCTATAAATTAGCATGTGCATAGATCTGCTGTCTTCAGTGCAACACTGCAACATGTTTAAAGCTCCCTGCATATAGCCAGTCAAGAATGCATCCGGGACCTCAATCCAACTTTCAGCAAAATGATAAGGTTTTCAATAGTTAATCTTGGATCAGGCTAGTTAAGCATTTTATGTTATCCGGATCAGATTTGCCTGTCCTGTGTTAACCTATATTTATAAATAAATTTCATGACAGATAACACTAATACACTATTTAAACATCATCTGCAACTGGTTCAATAAACCATTTCCGTGAAAACTGTAATGAGCTGCACATCAGCGCCAGTCAATGATTGATTATCTTCTCGAGGATATTCGGATATGCCAGCCTTGAAGAATTTTTAGGCCATCATAAATTATTGAGAGTATCAGATTCCCTCTTCATCTGACTTTTTCATACAATTTCCCCTTTCCCAATATTTAATACATCTCAGGCAAGAATGGAAGAAAAACCAGAGCTCTTCCATATCCATCAACAATAATGACACCAGAAAATTGAGAAAAATCAGGCAAGAATATCTGCTCGGACAAATTCCTCAAACTTATGTGTAATGATTATTGTAGAACAGCTAACAACTATGTAAAGAACATAAGAACCCTCCAAGAGGTTGAAATGAAGAAGTCGAACATAATTCACAAACAGCAAATGAATAAATTAGTCCACATCAAAAATTTTCCTAAAATGAGAAAAAGGCCAGGAACTACAAGGGAACCTCTAGAGGGGCAAAACGCCATAATTCATACACAGAAACGAGCATTCTAGTTACAACATATGTTCCTTTCACAGCCGATTTCCCACTTAGTCCTCTGATACTATCCATTCGCATGAAATCAACTCTAAGAAAAGCCAAAAAAAATAAAATTATATACAAGAACTCACTCTAGAAATCCAAGATATGTCAAATTTTTTTTCCAAACGCTTGTAAAAAGAATGATATAAATAGGCCGGACATGAAGCATGGTTATAAAAGCAACACACCGCAGTCATTAATTGGTCAATGGATGGAAATCCCTTCATCTCTGGAAGCCAAAGCTGAAATTCATACCTATACAAAAGTACAAAAGTATACCAACTCCATCTGTCTAGTTCAGCCACTCTCTCTTAGGCAATTTCCGGGTAGAAGAAATTTGAATTTATCAGCATTCTCCAAGAGATATGCAGGGAGATGAACAGCTGAGTATGAATGTGGAATAGGTCCCATTTTCCCAATTATTTCCTTGAAAGTATACTCCTCGGGCAGCATATCAAACAAATCAGCACCTTTGCAGATTACCCTCTGGATTCTTTTTGGATTCAGAAAATGAGAAAATTTCACCCGATCATAGTGACTGTAAGCTTTCATCTTGAATATGAATTCATTGATGCGTCGGAAGCAAAAGCTACAGTGCCACCCTGCATCAGCCAAAATTTCTTCAGACTGCCGATAGTGGGCATATCTTGTCTTGCCGGACTGATAAATGTGAACAGAAGCTCTCCAGCTATTATTATCAACGAGAAACTCAAATGAATAGAGATAGTTCCTCAGACGAAGATGAAGGATTGAAGGTATGCCATCACACCACCTCAAGAGATTAATTGTGTGTCTACTTGGTATCTCATCAACATCAGACATTATTAACAAGTCATCGTCTTGAATACCGGCTTGTTTGAGAAGAAAGTCCAATGCAAGTCTCTGATATGCTTCCTCAACAAATGGGTTTTCTCCTCTCATAAATCTTCCTGGGACTTGTCCATAAGTTAACCGAGGCTCAACAAATTTAAATTCATCTCGAATGCTAGAAAAGACAAAAGGCTTCGGCAGCCCAGTGAATGTGGAATTCGACTCAAGTAGGACAAACTCTGTCACATAAGGATATAACTCCTTCCATCGGATTTTAAGGATGTCCACCTCATTGCTGAACAACACAGCATCATAAACACGCCTTGGATATTCTCGTATTCCCCATCCGTGTAGTTTGCAGAGATTCTCCATAGACACATTTTCATGATAGTAGTGAGGTATCTCATGGAAGGGCTTAGGCGGAGATTCCCACAAAGGCCGCAGAAAGTATGTGATCTTCTGGCCATGTACATATATAACAAAGACGCATGTCGGGACCAAGACAAAAAGAAAGAGATATGCTTTTATATCCAGCCCACGCAGAAAACATTTTAATCTGGTCAAGCTCAAAGCCCGTTTTGAGTCCTGCAGTTCAAGAATAGCACCCAAATTAAAACGGCACAAAGCATATATTTTCATGTGACATCAAACAGGTGTAAACATAATCTGTTTCAGCAAAATTTTCTCCACTGCGTCATTGAATAACTGTGGAGTTTACAGAAAACATAAAAATCCAACTCTCTGTAAAAGATGCTAATAATCACCACCCAACAACTCCCAGAAAAATAATTCCTTCGAGCCTAAGAACTATTTCGATGAAAATTCTAGCAACATCACAATCAGGGAATTAATTAAGAGAAGTACATGACTCCAGATCCCCACTCTTATCAAATGCAGAAGAAACATTGAAGAACACCCACCCCACCCAAAACACACACAGGACCCACACAAAAGATTTTGGAAGAAACGGGATCTTGAATCTTATTCAGACTGGTTTCTTCCCACAAAAATACCTTAAAGATGGAAATTTGATCTAGTCCCATAAATTAAAACACAAAACATTTTTTAAAGTACTCTAATCAAAAGGAAATCCGAAAGTTTCCTCCCTGCAGAGCCCAGAACCCAAAAATTCAAAATTTTTACATTCGATTTTGATGAAATTTTCATCCACAGTTCTTGTAAAAGAGTAAAATTAAACCACAAAATCCAAAAGCAACTCAGAATCGTAAATCTCCATCAGGGCATTAGTCAAAAAAAGAAAATCAAGAATCAAGAATAAAAAACCCCCTTTTTATTTGCGCATACGTTAACTGCAATTTAACCAAAAAAAACACAACAACAACAACAAAAAAGAGGAAAATTTTACCTCATCACCACATATATCATCAGTCTTCTTGGAGCAATAACGAGATCCCCCTTCTGCCATCATAGATACCTTCTCACAAAATCTTGATACACTACACATATCTCCCTCACCCCCTTCCTCTCTACAATCTCCAACTATACCACCCTATTTGATTATGTCAAGATCACAAAATGCACACCCAAAAGATATTAAACAAAACCCAAATGGAGATCTCTTCGCACTTGAAAATTCAAGACCCTGGAACAGAGAGGGCCTATTCGAGAAAAAAGAGAACGGAAAGAAAGAAAATATACTAACGCGAGTGGCCCTAATGTTATTTCCACACCCCCTCAAATTATTTTATGTCACAGAAAAAAAAAAGGGAAAGAAAGAAAGAAAGAAACTTTTGAAAATTACCAAAGATATTAATTTAGAGACAATAGAAAAACCAGAAAGCTGTGCGTGTTGGAGCCCTCTGCTGAATGGGTGGCAGTTGTAAAGATTACAAGGAAGCCGTTTCTCTTGTCTTCTACCCCACTTCTGTAGAGCCAAATCCAACTATATAATTCTTTCAATGTTGGGGAATACTTGCGTCGATTTGACTAAAATGCCCATGTAATAGTAGAATTACATTAAATTAAACATGGGTAATTTGGTCTTTCATCATATGAATTTTTGGGGCATCTGGGCTTGGTCCCTTTAACGCGTAGATTGACTGGCTCAAGAGCTTAGGCGTGTGTTTTTTTGTGTATGTGTTTTTCTTTTTATTTTGGAAATTAAAAAACACATACAAATTAGGAAATGGATATTGTCCTTACATTATGTTTGGTTTTAAGAACATTGATTAGGAAAAGAAAATGTTAAAAAAAGAAAAATAAAATAAAAAATAAAAAAAATTTAAATTTGTTTGGCTGTTAAAAAAATAACAAAAAATGAAGTACATGAGAGATAATGAATGTGATGGAGAAGGAAAGAGGCGAAAATATGCTTTTCTTCCTTCCTTTTCTTATTATTTTATGAGGAAAATAAATTATTCTCAAATATATTATATTTTTTCTTAATTTTTTTCTTTTTTTAAATACTTTTTGTTAATTAAATAATCAAAATCATTTTTCTTGAATCAATCATAGTGTTAGGATTGAACTCATTTAGCATGCCAAACAAAAATTTTTAGATTTGGTAGTTTGTGATCCAATAACATCAGTTTCCACTATTATATAAAAAGTCATAAATTTGAATCCGAATGAGTTATTTTGTGCACCTTATGTGTGCCTATTTATGTAGTTTGTACTTCCACTTATTTGATTTGATAATATGATATTATTTATTTATTGACAAGATAGTTTTCTTAATTTATAATGTTCCCTCTAAAAAAGAAAAAAAATTAGAAAATTAAAGGCTTGTAATAAGTATGAAAATATTAATAATAAAACTTAATTTATGCGAGTATAATTTTAATTTTTATTACTTAATATTATGACGCCAGATTTATATTAGGAACTTAGGCTGAGTGACGCTTAGAAATGAGTTTTTTTATAGCTATGAGTTCGATTTCTCCGATGGAGCTTTGGATGGACCAGATTAAATTTTGGACAACATGATCAAAGCTGTATGATTTGGACAATAGGTACGTGTTGTATGCGTGGGAGGTTTCAATTTGGCCAACAATTAATTTGGTCCAGCAAATTGTAATTGGTTCACAAATTTTCAACTTCATCTCGCCTACGATTGATGACGTAGTTGATAAGAAATAAATATAGAACTTATAAAAATTATGTATTCGACTTCTTTTATTGATGTAAGAACTTCGTTGACGAACATTTTCATAGAAATATTTATAAAATCTGTAGATTCATCCTAATTTTAATACGGCGATCGATATTGAATTTTTTTAATAATTAAAATGTGTTGTTTCCGTGCACAAAGAGTCAGGTATTATAATATAGCAAGGGAATTCGTCATCTCGACTACCACAATAATTTATTCCGTTGACCCCTTTTTCTATAAAGTAGTTACTCCCTGAGCTACAGATGATACTTTTTGCCCGATAGTTACATAAACGCATATTACATTTTAACCTTATTAATTGAGAATTGTATATGTGGCTACTGCTATTTTACCGATCTATCTATTTCCAATTACTAATTCTCACTAACCACGTTCTATAGGGATCATCGAATCAATAGCAATAAGTCTGATTTCAATAAAAATGTTTCATTTTGCGTCTTAGTCAACATTTTCCATGCAATTATAAATCCAAACTATAGTTTTAAAAAACTTTTAATTAGTACATTGACCTTAATTTGCGATGCATTAGAACTATGCAAGCCTGATTGGCCACATGGTTGCTATACATAATGTCTTATAAAAGGCCAAATTGCAATCAGCAATTGATTGAAATTGACAAGAAAAAATCAAAGGGCAGCACATGGTGTCCTAATCATTGACATATATACATATATATTGTAAAGTTGGTAACAAATATTTTGTAATTCTTTAGGCAGTTTTTTGTAATTCTTAGTGTTAACTGACAAGAATTTCTCTCCGACCAATATATTCACTCAACAAGTAGCGTGGCACAGATGACACCTCTGCCTGTCTGATTATCTTCTGGGAAAGTTTTCACTATTATTCAATTCCCTTTTAGAAGCTTGCTTTTTTTTAGCTCTGATATGAGCAATCTTGGAAAATACGACTTTATCCTTGCTAATAGCCATATGCCACAACATTTCAGGATCACATAGTTTATTCATGCATTTTGTTTATTATTCTCTGCGTACCTTAACTTCAATATCTAACTCTATTATTGACTTATCCTATGTTGGATTTTGAATTTTAACGTGAAAAATACAAAAAAAAATTAAAATTTGTACTTCAAATGATGTAAGTCTGTGCTTTAGTATTTGTACCTTTACATTTTTCTGCTTTTTCCCCCTCCTGTTTTCCTGATCCAAACACATTGAAGAGTTGGTATTGGAATAATTCTGTAGTTCTAATTATATTTGCATTTTAGGTCTAAGACACCATCATTCGCTCTGTCAGATATTTTGAAAGATTAAAATAAATCGACTCGAATTTGACCTATTTAAAATATTTCAATGAAGTTTGAAGGGAGTTTTCTTGTTCAACAAAACCTAGAATATATCCGATAAATGTTCGAGAAACCATGCATGATCATTGGATAAAATTATTAATTAACTTTGTTTAATATTAGCTTACGAAATAATATTGAAAATTCTTTACAAAGAGTTGACAAGGTAGTTGCCCCTCAAAAAATTGGAACTTTATTTTTTATATTAAAAATTTTAAGATATTATACTTTTGTCATTCTCAAATTATAAATTTTGTATATCTTCTTATTGAAAATATACCTTTTGCTTAATTATATTTCTTTGTATATATGTGAAATTAAAAAAATATATATATTTTTAATAATTTATAATTTTATTCTTCACGAAAAAAAATTCTGACTCAATCCCTAAAACCATGCATGCCAACTCAACCCTATTTATAGATGTAGAAAAATATCAAATGGCATAAATTTCATCGTTGGTTTGCTAGTTGTTACTTAAATGCTTGCCGCCCACGGTGTCCGTGGAGATGCAATTTGTCCATAGGGGAGAATTTAATGCAATGCAGCGCCTAGTTTAACTCTTAAATAATTTAGTCAGTTGAATTATTAAAAAATCACAATTCAGTACGCATAGTATGTGTGTATTAGTACGTGCTTAATTTATGATTTAGGTACAAATTAAAAATATAACAACGATAAGATATGTATTCAAACTAGATTCTGTTCAGAGCGAGAAGAAGAGGATGTATGACACGTGTATTAAATATTTTTATATGTTTACATAATTATAAATAGCATCGCTATAAGTAACTTTATTATTACATTTTCCAGTATGCAATCTTAATATTATGTAGAAGGTCTTGAATTCGTACCTGAATGGATTTCTTTGTGTATGTTATGTGTGCATCTGGTTGTAGAGTTTCTGCTTCATCATTTGTAAGAATTTTGATAATTGAATTCTATTAATTTATTGTAAGGATAATTTTCGCCATTTGTAATGTTCTTTGTAAAAAAGAAAAAAGAAAAAAATTACTCATTTTTTATTTCCAAAACTATTATTTTCTCGTGTTCTTCACTAATCTAGATATTGAAAACATTTAGCGATTCTAATTTATCTTTGTTTTCATAATCTAATCAACTTTGTTTATTCCTACAGAAGATTTGACCCAAATTTAAAAAAAAAACCTCCCAACAACTCATTTTAGACTTATAAAATTACATTGTTATGATACAACATATATCGAAATCATTTTATACAACGTAACGAAATATAAAATTAATAGTCAACCCCACATTAAACTACAATAATCCAGCAACCTAGCTAGTTTGGGTGTATCCTTGATGAGTTTATCACCCATAATCCTCTGGGGAAGGATTCAACTGGGTTCTTCCTCCTTAGTTCCTCTTGAATTTCTTTAATTCTCTCTTCCTAGTTTGGGTCAACTACTTTCAATTTTCTTTCCTTGTCTTTCAGCCTATGACTCAGTCATATGCCATGTGTGTGCATGTGAACATCTGTTTGGCCAAGCATAACTTAAGTGCCTCAAAAAGTTGATTGCTCAGTCAAGCAAAAGTCGCTCTTTAGAAAATGCCAAACGCACCACATTATTAGCTCAATATTTGACTAATATTATTATAAATATTAAATTTCCCCTCTAATTTATCCCTTTGATTTGTTCTGCGCAAAGAATTTAATTTGACTAATTAATGTCATTAACTTTTAACCAACGACTTTTACAAAAATAGTCATTGGTCAATTAATTAATTAAAAATAAATACCTTATACAAGAACAATAATTGATGAGTTATGTAATTTTTTTTTTTTTTTTTTTGCTTTGGCTGTCAATTAGTGAACCAATGCCAACCTGGTGCATTTGGGTATTATCTTTTTCCATTTTTTTTTCAATTAGATAATTTGTTACCAAACTTAACTAATAATTCAATTATTGCAAGGAGAAAGACTTAGAACTTTGTAATGATAGACTAAAAGTCTTCACAGGGGGTGCTTTCTTAATTATTGCACCAACAACATTCATCAATTGGGCCATATGTTGTTAGAAAATATTTTATTGTGCAGCAGTACTCTTATTTTTCATATGTGAAAATTTATATTAAAGTTGTTGTCATATAATTCAAATTCAAACAAATTAATTTTAATGGATTCTAAGATATGATTAAAAATTTTAATCAAATTTGGATAGATATAACTTGAAATGATGTGACAAAGCCAGCTATGCATAAAACCTATACATAGATGTTAATAAAATAAATTTTTAAGATATCGATCATGGCAGACGACATAAACAACTAGGTTTGATCTTAATTAATACATCTAATTAATCTAAAATTACCATCCTTCGAAATAAGCTAGCACAAGTCCTATAATATAAGATTCGTGCATCACTAAATATCTTGCAAGTCTTCTTGCTGGTGTTATTTTGCTAATGTGCTAAAAGTCATAATAACCATAATACTCAATTAATGTAAAGGGGAAAGAAAAAAAAGTCATCGATGTGAGTGTGGTAAACTTCTATCTCGACAAATTTAAATATTTTCGAATCAATCCAAGAATTTGGTACTGAAATCTAACAAAGGATTGGGATCGTTGGTGAGTCCCACGAAAAAACCTCCGAAACTAATGTTAATTTAAACTCGCGATATGAATGTATTAAGCAGAAAAAATATTAGGAGTATAGTGAATTACATACTCCAAACAGTTTAAATTTTCTATTTTATTTTATATTCCATTTTCTATTTTATTTTATAAATATATATAACACGTGTATTAAATATTTTTTTTAAAAATAATTAATTGAGGATTTAATGTACTTGACATCAATACAGTGTATTGGAATATGAGATAAAATAGTTAATGAAATAGAGGATCCATAGACACCGTCAAATGACAATTATGGGACTATTTATAGTGACGAAAAATTGATCGACCTTACACAAGTAATTTCATTTGAACAATCTGATTCTCCTAAAAATCCAATCACTGTCGTTTCGATCCATTTATTATGACCGATGGATCAATCGGACACAAAAAATTGATCGATATTATATATCCCACATCAATGCTAAAAGGCGTAGTAAACAACTTTAATGTATTATATAGTTTATTAGTTGCTTAGGCCAAAGTGAACAGTTTTCTTCTTTTCCCTTTCTTCCTATGAAAACAATCTTAGACGTTAGCCTTGCATGTGCTTCAAAAGGCAACTTGGGAGGGGAACACATACCTTTAACTGCAAAATTGTGTGCTTTCTGCACAAACATCTCACGTGCTTACTTTTTTCTGTAGCCCATAAATATGAAATCTTTCTTGCACTGTTCTTTTCAGTCCCACCAAAGTTTCTGCACAAAACTTGTACTTTGTTCACAAAAAAGAGAAAAAGAAAATACTATATAAAGCTTATCTTAATTAAGATTCTATCTACGTGTAACGACATTAAATGCAATTCAAATACTCTATTTTAATTTATTTTTTATTTTATTTTATGAATACATATAACAATCAGGTACTTGTTCAAAAATATGTTTAATACATTTAAAATTTATTTACGATACAAAATAGAACATCTAAAATGACTTGAATGAGCCTTTGGCTTATTTGAAACTCGAATATATGTCGCTTTTTATAATTTAATTTTTGAAGATAATAATATATTAATGGATGATAACCGAAGGGGGAACACAAATTGTCCGAGGATCTCCTAAGTTATAAAAAGCTTAAAAGGGCCCAACTGGACAAAATAACCCGTCTATGTTACAACGTTGTCTCTAGGGTTACAAATTGGACCTGCATAAATGCAACACAAGTTTTCAGTTCATCAGTTTGAGGAATTGTATTTTTATCACATATTCACATAGAAAATGGGTAGGTAAAATTGGGCCTGTTAGTACAAATAAGCCTATAATTCTTTTATTTGTTCTGGTCGATTGTTGTCCAGGTCACAAGTGAAGCTCCATGGGAAGCCCATTTTCATTTATGATGACTAATCCCACGCTTGACCCACACTGAAAATGAAGTTTCCAATTTAATTCGTTTGGGTTCGAGAAATCATGCCAATAAATTTGATTAAAGAGAAAAAGGGAGTATCAATGGATGAAAAAATAAATATATATAGATTTACATGATTTGATAAGTTGCCTATTTAACGAGAGTTTTCTTTCTTCTATTACTAAAAAAAGGTTTATCAGTACAAAATATGTCATTAAACATGACACACAAGAATAAGGTTTAGGGGCGACATTAGGGGTGCATGAGTCAATTCAAGTTGAACTTTAAGGGAAGTTTTCGAATTTGAATTTGAATTCAAAACATATATGTTAATCTCATTGAGCATGAGCCTAACTTAATGATAACTTGAACTCAACTCAATCCGATTAATTAAACTCAAATTTTCAAATAATTTAAAATTATTGCGGGCCTGATCTCAAAGTCAAAATAAAATAATAATAATTTATATATAATTCATATGCCTCAAATTGTCTCAGAAGTATAGATCAAGCTCCGCTTGTAAAACTACCACAGCTCATTTGCACTTTTAGCTCCAACAATCTGCATATGCATGTAATTGGGTCAATGGTCAATCTAAAATGAAAATAACAAATACATACTTGAGCCAAGAGATGACCCAACATACTCATGGTTGGCCAAAATGGCCATAGCGGAATGGGTATGGAGGACCCCGTTCCTTTGCAATGGTATAGAACGGAATTGAGTTAGTAACGTAGGATATCAACTAACTTATCGGAAGGAATGCCAATACAATCTGATAAATCAGACCATCATGGTGTATTGAAATGGAACGATAAATTGAAATAATAAACAGAAGAAGAAGACGATGTGGGTTGAAAAACAAATTTGGTAGAGGGTCTTTGCATCTCCTAGAATCTGCAATCTATGAATTAAAACGATAAAGAGAAAGAAGAAGATCGTGTGGTTGAAAATTTTATAAGGGGATGGGCTGTACATCTTCGAAAATATGCAATGTGCTAATTGAAATGGTAAAGAGAAGAAGAAGATTGTGAGGATTGAAAAATAGATTTAGTTGAGGGCCCTGCAGCTTTTGGAATATACAATATGCTGTTACTTTTTTTTTTTTTAATTTCTATATATTACGTGAGTGGTGTTTAGTTGTAATTTAAAGACTTTTTGGCAAAAGAAAAACTTCCAACATTAGATAGGTATAGGAAAAATAGGTACATGAAAAACTTTTTTTTAATTTTCTTTTTATTACTTAGAGTGGTGTTTGGTTATAATTTAAAGACTTTTTGGCAAAAGAAAAACTTCCAACAGTAAATAGGTGCGGGAAAAATTACACGAAACATCTCCGATCGTTCTAGGACATTAAAATGGAACTGAAATCTTGCTTTCCATTTCGATCCCGACTACCGTTCCTACGAACCATGAACATACTGGTGATGCGGTGGCTTTAATCAATCGGATTTAACACCCTATATATGCCATAGGAACCACATGAGGTATGAGGCTTTGGATACACATGAGATAATGCACGCGTGTGAGTATCCAGACATTTCTGGTGAAATGTTTCAGTCAATGTTCCCTTACCAACGAGCCATTTAACTCTTTCACTTGAAGTATAGCTTGAAACAGTGTGGACAATCCCATGCACGCACAGATGGTTCATGTCTTTGTGGGGGTAACCTTAGATATATCAGTTCAAGATGAGGTGAAATCTGCATCTCTTGGGCCCAAAAGAGACCTATGTAACAACACTTTGGCCCTCAGCTCCCTTAAAGTTAGCATTTTTTCACAAAGCTTTAAGAATTTGACATGATTTTGGGAATCTTCTTTTAGTATGATTATCGGATCAAAATAAGTTTGGATTTGGGTTTGGTATGGCTGGTCCAGTTTCATAGTCTAAATTAGATAGAGATTAGGATTATTGAGGGAATTTTTATTATAAAAACCATAGGATATTGAGTTAATAAAGAAAAGGGAGGTAAAAAGTTATAGAGAGAAATATACAGTAAAATTAATAAAATTATAATTGTTTGCCTATAAAAGTATAATAATATATAAGAATATTTTATAGCTGGCTACCGCTTGACAAATTTCTTCCTTAACATAGCTTAATTTGGGTCACCTAATTTAAAAAATCTAACACAAGTTGTTGATTGGTTTTTATAGAATTTAAACGAATAACAATAATAAATTCAGAAAGTTTTTGAAAAATATAACATTTTTTAATGATATTTTTCACAACACCATGTCAGGATTCAAAATTATCCTTTCACTTTATAGAAACTTAGCTTCTATTTTTTTTGTCGTGCATATTTATTTTATTTTATTTTATTTCAAAATCCTCAACTTTGACAAATTACTATTTTAGAAATAAAAGACTATAATGATTGATTTACAATATGTTTTTATACTTCAATTGGAACATGATAGCACTTAGGCCTGAAGATTGCGTCACAAGATCAAGTTGAATCTTATCTTTATCTAATCAAGTGTAAACGTTGCTTTTGGCTTTAAAGTTCAACATTTTCTGCTTTAGTAAAGGTGACATTATCTTCAATGGTTGGTCACGTTTTAAGAAAAAGGATCAGGATCAAGTGATCAACTCATCGTTTTCCCTCTTTTAAAGTAAAACAACCTACCAAATTAGTGATATTAGGCGTGAAATAATAGGATAATTGTATGATTATCTCAAGGTGTTTAATTTCTTTGAAACATGATTATATATATGTTTATTTTATTTACACACAAGTACAATTAGTGTTTCTTAGAATTCAAACGATCATACCTCACACATATAAATGCACACCACTCAAAGTAATTATATATAATTTAAAGTTTTCAAAACTGTTGAATGGTAAGCTGATAAATGAATCTCAAGTTTCAATGCCCAATAACATGCCTAAGCAATCAGATAAACAAGTTTTTAAAATTTGATATAAAAAAAAATTGAATCCATAAAAGATGTAAATAATTAGCAATTTAATTTTCAAACTATCCTATGATTATATCGTAGGAAATTAAGGACGCATTTGATATGAAATTTGAATAACAGATGAGATTGTAATAATGCTTCATTAAGTGAGATTACAGTGTTTTGTTTGATATGGGAGATAGGTACATAAATTAGGCATTACTATAATCTTCCATAATATGATAAATACTGTTTGAGACTTCCTACTATTTTTATAAAGACTATTTTGTCCTTGAAGGAAGACCCATAAGAGCCTTTCCCCTCTTGTTTCTTCAATTTAAGGGAAGATTTGTCAATTTATAAAAAAGAAAAGAAAAGGGTTTCAGAAGAAACCATCGCACCCCAAGATCAACTATGAGAATAGCGACCAATCAGCTCTACAGTGTGGGTCATGCAATATTTTCGGATTGACCTGCATTTTTTATCTTACACATCAAATGCACTATTATTCGCTATTAACAAACAGTGTGAAAGCTATTAATTCAAATCGATCACACCCTAATTAAATTGATATAATTGAGAAGTAGTTGCTCTATATGATCAACATCATTATTAATCACTATATTTGTTGCACCAATGTTTTCTAACAACAGTTTCCATGTCCTGAACAATTTTCTCTAACTTTTAAATACCTGTCTAACTCATTAGGCCACATCTACCAATTAAAATTCAATATGTTGGTACAATTGTGAATGATTTGGGGGACAGAAAAACAACAAGAGCCTCACAATTTCATTCCAACTCTTTAGTTAATTGTTTGTACTATCAACTATATATGCACTTTCCACCAGCAAAAACAGTGAATTTTGCTCAAAACACAAGAAAAAGTAGTAATACAAGTTGTTAAGCATAGGGGTAGATATGTTTGCCTAAAATTTTTGACATTAATGTGTCAGTCGCATTTAGGGATTGTTTTTGACTAAGTGTAGTGCATTCCAACCTTTAACTATTGCCATGTGGAGCAGGTTGGAGTTGGTAAATGAATTACTTAACTAGATTTTATCAATTTGTTCCAAATCTAACTCATTTAAGACTAGTTATAATTGAGCTAAAAGAAATTATTGTTGGTTGTCGACTATTTGTTCAGGGATTTAAAGTTATGATCAATTTGCTTATAAGCATTGAATTTATATACTATATATTAGATTTTGAGTTTGGCGTGATATTTTCAAAATATCCACCAAATACGCTCAGTAAAATAGAGGGTTTGTATTTTTTTTCTATATTTGAAACATACGGGATCTTATTCAAATTTAAGCACATGACACCGTTGATTTTGAGAGTGTAATAATCCCAAATGTTTCCATATGGACCAGTAATTACTCACACCACGTGGTACTTTGTAAATATTTGAATTATTGTATATTTCGAATAAGCTAAGAATAACAATTTTTGCATGTCACTCTATATATTTTATTATATTATACTTCATCTTTATTCAAATAATAATTTGGGCATCAAAGGATTTTTTTTCATTAACACCCCAAATGGCCTCCTAACCTAATTGTATTCTCAAATCTTGTTTGAGCTTTTAGAGGAATATCAGTATAAGAAAACATCCCTTTCACTAACAAAAATTTTGTGACAAAAAGGGTTCCATCATAATTTAAAGAAAATTGTGATTGATTTTTGACAAATTACTAACAAATTTAGAAAAATGAGCAAAAATATATATTAAAATGATACTTGTGATGGATACGAAGACATTATACTAATATAAAGAGTTTGTCACAAATTTCATAACTTTAAACATGTTTTTTCTATCTATGATGAAATTTTCATTAAAAATTTAATTTTACAACTCATTTTATTTTCATTACAGAACTAATTAGTGACCAATTATATATTAATGGATTTATGAAATAAATTCGTCACAAAGTCATGTTTTGTTAACAAATTTTCATTAAATTTGTGATGAATTTCTGTCGACGAAGCGGTATTTTCTTGTAGTGTATACTTTCTACCAACTCACATTAGAACGAGTTTTAAATGGAGCGAAATGGAGTAATGGAGAATATGGTGAGTGCAACATGAAGTTAACTTAGTGATCAATGAGGGCTAAAATGGAATTTGACATCAACAACAAGGTGACTCCTTTACCCACCCATGCATTCACACAGTGTCCGGTGAATGTAATTAGTAAATCTAATCACGTCAACCTAGAGATTAGATGGGAATCAACTTTTATAATGATCATTTAGTTATTTTTAATAAACGTGTTTTAGCTTGAGCCCACTTTATGAGGCTCAAAGTCTTTTCTTTTCTTCAGACAATTGCAAAGTTAAAGGCTGAAGGTAAATTTGGTCGTGTCGCACTCATCGTGTCTTGGCACACGAGAATCTTTGACAGACATTAGAGGTTAAAACAGTCATTTCGGATAATTAAATAATTGTAATCATGTATAAACTAATTGTTAATGATCAAACACATAATTATTTCGTTTTTAATTATAGCATATTCGTTCAATTGCCACAAATTAAAATCTAGCAGGATATTGAAGATGACGAGATATGTCGTCACTCAAGAGGTTGAACCACTTAGAGATATTATCGCACGAATTTCGGATAATTTTATTATTAGAAAATGTGTTTTAAGATATGAAATAGGAAAATAATTTATGAGTTATTTTAATACTCTTGATTTTTATTATATAAGATATAATTAAATGTCATCATCTAACACCCTAATTAAGAGATTTTGGAAAGAAGTTCTTACTATGTATGATATAATTAAATATCATCTAACACCCTAATCGAGAGACTTGGAAAAGAAGTAAACAACTTTCATTTTTATAGATGAAATTGATGATTAAAACCAAATTTGCCTCCAAGCATAAAAATCTAACCACTACAAAATATTGTCCCGCTAACACCAATTGATGGAAAATTTTACATTTAATGAAAAGCTTCTTGAGTGAAAAAAGAAAGAAAAGAAAGAAAATAATTTATAATCTATTTGAAAATTATTGACCCTCTAAGATAAAAGTAAAATTAAGGTGGTTGCCTAGTTGAACAAGATCCGTAACTTCCCACAAGGAGGTCACGGGTTTGAATTCATTTACAGTAGTAGTCTATAAACCAGTTACCTTTACAGTGAAAAAGTCTCAGCTAACCAACACTTCGATGAAACTGCGATGACAGGCTCGCCTTTTGGACGGTAGCAACGGTTTAAATCAAACATTCCACAATAACGAGAAATTCTCATAGTTCTGCTCAAAGAGATTTGTTGTGCTTGTCGCCCTTCCTTGCCTTTTTTTCTAATTAAAAAATAAAAGAAAACCAAGTATTACCTCCCTTCATGCAACTTCAAAAGTTTATTGTCCCTCTTAAATCTTTATGTCAATTGCAAAATTGACCCCATTTTTTCCCAAATTGACACCATATGTTACTTATACGGGGAAAAATACAGGTCCACAAGGAGAGGAGAGGAGAGGAGCAAATTAACCATGTAACCAAACTGGGGATTATGAGATGGCCCATCTGAGAGTGACTAATGCATCAAAAAAATCCCATTTCCCAGTTTACTCAGGAATCCAACTCACCCCCACCATAGATCGATGTTTACAACTCAAAGCTCCAAAGCACTAAAACAGGATACAAATATGTGACAGTGGCATTAACACATCCATTTCAGCTCTGCATGTGTGCATGGGACAAGAATCAAGGCCAAAAGTGAAATAACCAAAACACAAACTGTGTGTTGTGTGTGTGTGTGTGTGTGATGGAGTACCCTCCAACATTGATGATCAGTCTGCAACTTAAATTCTTTTTCTTGAAATGTCTACGTATTTGGGGCACCGACCGAAAGGGAATTAATCTGTTGGGTGGAAATTATGAAGCCCCGGACCCTGCTCTAGTTTGATATATGTACATGTGTACATAGTCAGTAGCCATTCATTTTTCCTGGACCTGTCAACTCAAAATAATTCAGTGGCTTCAAGATAAAACAAATTTACGAAGGTATGGACTATATAATTTTGTTAAATTTATTTTTGGTTACAAGCATTGGGTTTTTTTTTATTCCCCAACTCTTTTTTTATATTGCCAACTCATTTCATTATATCTTGTCAAAAAAAAAAAGGAACTCATTTCATTATTGGACTACACCTTATTTAGTTAATTGAAAGTTAATTATAGGATAACATTGCAGTCTTAATTTCCCTTTGATTGATTAATGGAGTTGTTGTCTTGAAATAATGAGAAAATATTAGAAAATTTAGCAAGAACGAAACAAATTGAAGTCGATTCAAGATTTTGGATCGACTTAAGTAAATAGTCCATGTTCATAAGTAAAGATAAAGATTTCCGCTATTAACTAAAAGATTACAGAAACTGTTTTTATATAATTATATTTAATATTTGAATACTTAAATTTATTTTTTTATATACTCACACGTACCTAAAGCTCGTTAGTATTTATACACACATCAAGAATTCGTTAAAATTTAAACTCCTAACCTCACATTTTATATGTGAAATTTATATATACCATTAGGCCAAAAGCATTCAACAACCTCACAATTACATGTGTGAGAGCAATGTCATTAGAACAACTAACCACCTAATCAATACTCAATCCATTCTATCTCTTTTCCATTCAACCCAAGGCCTAAATTGTATGACACCTTTTTTGTATTTTCATGGGGATAAAAGAAAAGAGGCTGAGGCTTGGCCGCTTAGGTGTGCCATTCATATAGTCTTACCCCTTGTCCAAATTTCAAACTTCGACCCTACAGAAATTCTAGAATACGAGTCAGTTCACCTCTCCACACAGTCAGACTCCACAATGCCTTTAAGCCTAGCAAGAATGCAGGTTGTTTTTAGCCAACATTAATATTTTGTCCAGCTCTACAGACCAAAACAAGAAAAGGGCCTACCCTTTAAAGAATGGGCGGAGTATTTGGGGCCCTTATGTCGACTTGTAACCCCGTTGGCTAGCACGGATTAAGACTCCGTACTCCGTTGTGGAATTGTGCCTTTCAATATGCAATCCACCACCACCACCACCACTCCTCCACCAACTTGCCCTTGGTTCCTGCCAAAACATCGAAATTGCCATTCACTATGTAACACGATGGGCAACAGATTGAGCCAAGACATGGCCGAGCCATGGTCCTTGGTAGACATTGATTGAGCCAACACAGACCGAGACAATGGTCCTTGGTGGACATCGATTGAGCCAACACAGGCCGAGCCAATGGTCCTTAGTGGGCATTGATTGAGCCTAAAGTTGGCTTGGTTCTTGGAGCCATATGGCTACTTGGTAGACATTCATTTTCTGCCTATATGTTACTTTTTTTCGAGGTCACTATCTTAGGGTTATTATTGTTAATTATTATTATACTCATTTCTTGATCAATATTATCCAACTTAAGTATTTTTATCATATGAATGCAAATCATGTTTGTTTTTCGATTACAAGCTTTACGCAACTTAAAGCCATCATGGGACAAAACAACTATAATCAGCTGCTCATTTTTTTAGGATTGATATATTAATTCTTGTAGGAAATCAAGCACAGAAAAGAAAGGTGGCTCTTAATTATTTCAATCATTCATATTCAAAAGCCATCTTCATTTGACTACTGTCTGAAAGGGGAATCAATTGATCATTTGAGGACAATTTCTCTTTCTCTTTCTTTTTCTTTTTCCCCTTTGTGGGATTAGTTGGTTAAACCAAAGGATTAAAACAGATTGCCCTTGATTAGAAAGATTAATTAATTAGTTAATTCACATGTTATTTTCATGCATGCCCTTGATCAGACTCCTAGGTTTGTTGGTCTACAAAAGGGACCCCATTAATTATTGCAGCTAGCCTCACAGTTTCCACTCATTGATTTTCTTGATTTTTGCTATCAACCACTATTGGGCCAAGAGATAACTACATATGTATATACACCTTTACTAGAAGAATCCAATGCAGAAAAGTAGCAGTTCATCCCACAACTGCCAAACTCGAGAAAAAAATTCAGACCTTCATCAATCAGCTAACCAAACTGACCAACAGGTAGTAAAATAAATTATGCAAGAATTATCTTCCAATTAATGGAAAGCAAGAAATTTTGTCCGTATGCTAGCCAGCTAACCATTGACTGCTTTTCAAGGTGATAATTTGCTATATGTATAATGTTCTAGGTTTATTAATACGGTCAAAAATAAGCCACATTTTTTTAGTTTACCGTATGGTTACTAGTAGCTCTACTACAAAAGAAAGTAACTCAACCTTAAATTTTCATATTCTAGCCTAAAAGTGGGCTCTAGTACATGTACAGACATATAATTTGCTAAAAGATCCTGTTAATCTAATCCTACAAAAAAAATTAGGGATTAATGCCCTAATTATTACAATTATTATTATATGTGTACTATTGCAAGCTCATGTTCTTTTCAAGGAGGTTGATTTAGGTGGACATGCTTCCTCTTCAAATTCTTCATCCTACTTGAGTACTTCTTTTTCTAGTATTTTTTTCAGTTTCCTGATCAAATGTTAGAGATATACTATTCTAACAAGCAAACTCCACAGTTGGCAGTTGTATGCCAAATTTGTCTTATTTTTTTCTTTCTTTTTTTTTTATTGTGAAATGAGCATTAAATTTGCATGGCCCCCCATGCATTAATGCATGAAAAAGTGATCCTGTTATTTTGAAGAAAAAAGGGGGCAATTTCAAGTGAATCAATTTATATATCATGAACATGAGGTTAGTATGTAACAATAGTGAACACTTAAAGTCATCATTGATAGTGATATACGCAAATATTTTATTTTAGCATTCCTTTATCTCATCGCTCTGTAGCAGTGTACTTTTCTTATTTATATGCCATTTTTAATTATATTATGTACTTTTCCATTTCGAAAATAATCTCTGTCCAGGAAAATTAAATATACTTAACCCCTCTCATTTATGAAAGCAATGCTTTGTAGAGCAGCGTACAATATGGGTTATGAAGTAGAGATTGACTAAAATAATCTGGGGGTGGTGAAGAAACAAGAAATGGTGCTAGGAAAAATTGCTGTGGGAAATGATGAGGAAGAGGGCCACTAGTGGGCGCAGGATAAGCACGTGGGCATCTTCTTTCTCTCAATGCCTGCACGCTGCTATGGTGGCTTAGCAAGCTAAGCAGAAAATTACTCCTAAGTTAAAGAAAAAAAAGAAAAAGAAAACAGCTACCAGGAAATGATTGGCAGTTACTTGTGAGTACGAAAACAACCTTAAAAAAATTTCTCACAGATTTTTTATTCATTGTTTCTTTCCTGTTTCTGAATTTAGTAACATATTCATAAAGTCTGCATTGTTGTAATGGTCTAGATTTATGTATTTTATTTGATGGGATTGGTTGTGTCTGATAGATTCATTTTTCCCTTTGCCTGTCCGTGTCAGTTTGGGTAGAGAATTTGACTGAAGTGACAAAGATTTGTGGGAGTGGTTGATAATCTGGATTTTTTCCTTTTCTTTGTCATTTCATTTATTCATGGCTGATATATATAAATTTCATTAATCTCATCACTTGATAGCAAGGTCATACCTTTCAAATCTCTCTTATTTTCTTGATTTTCCATATCCTATCCCTTCATTAGAATTCTGCAATCTTTTTATGCTTTAGCTTAAAGTTTCCTCAAGGTATGGTGGGATTGAATTTCTGTTCTCGTTTTACTATTTGTCCAAGGCTGGAGGAAATCAGTTGAGGATCCGACAAAATCTATTGCTTGTAGCTGGAAGTGGAAGTTTCTGTTGTAGTGCTGTTCTAACAAACTGAAGCTTTCCAACAGTGAAGAATTTTTTTCCTTTTTCCTTTTTGTCTGATTTCGAAACAGTGTTGCCCCTTCTGTTGAGTTCGTCAGTTTATTACCAAGTTAGAAGTTTCAAGACATGAAGTTCATGAAACTTGGATCTCGACCCGATACTTTCTACACCACAGAGGCTGTGAGGTAATTTATGTTTTATCTTTTTTTTTTTCTTTTTTCCTTTTTTTTCCCCTCAAGAAAAATGATTGAATTTTGGCCCTCTTAACCAGCTGCAAGAATTCTGGAATTAGGTCTCATTTGTGTTGTTATTTGACGAACTTTTTGTGTTCTTGATTACTTAGGTCTGTTTCATCAGAAGTTTCAAGTGATCTTATCATTCAAGTAACGGGAAGTAGATATCTACTCCACAAGGTGAATATTTTCCTGGCCATTTTCCAATGCCATTCAGTTTGGTTCTATTTTCAGCCTAAAAATTGATCACTTTGTCTCATTACAACCTCAGTTTCCCCTCCTATCCAAGTGCTTGCGCCTTCAGAGGCTATGTTCAGAAAGCCCAGAAGCCACACAGGTCCAAATAGTCCAACTCCCTGATTTTCCTGGCGGGGCTGAGGCGTTTGAACTGTGTGCTAAGTTCTGCTATGGCATCACAATCACTCTAAGCGCTTACAACATTGTATCAATCAGATGCGCAGCAGAATACCTTCAAATGACAGAAGATGTTGAAAAGGGAAACCTAATATACAAGCTTGAAGTCTTCTTCAATTCTTGCATCCTTAATGGATGGAGGGACTCAATAGTTACCTTGCAAAGCACAAAAGCCTTTCCCATGTGGTCTGAGGATCTTGGGATCACAGGTAGATGCATTGAGGCAATTGCTTCAAAAGTTCTTTCTCATCCCTCAAAGGTGAACTTGTCAAACAGTTATTCTAGAAGAGGAAGAGATGACATATCATGCAATGGATCCGAGAGCCACAGGCATAAGGCCACCACAAGTAAAGGCTGGTGGGCTGAAGATTTAGCAGAATTGGGGATTGATCTTTATTGGAGAACAATGATAGCCATCAAATCTGGCGGGAAGGTTCCACCCAATCTCATTGGTGATGCTTTGAGAAGTTACGCATCCCGGTGGCTACCTAACATAACAAGATACGTTAATATTGAGAAGAAGCAAGCAGAATCTGATAGTGAAGTGGATTCTGTTGGAGAAGTTAGTTCAAAACATAGGCTGGTGCTTGAATCAATTATTAGCTTGCTACCAGCGGAGAAAGGGGCAGTTTCTTGCAGTTTTCTTCTGAAATTACTAAAGGCAGCCAACATACTGAAAGCTTCTTCCTCATCAAAGACGGAATTGGCAAGAAGGGTTGGGCTTCAATTGGAGGAAGCCACAGTTAACGACTTGTTGGTCCCATGTTTGTCATCCACAGATGGGATGACGTACGATGTAGATGTTGTCATGAGCATATTAGAGCAGTTCATGTTGCAGGGGCAGAGCCCCCAAACAAGCCCTCCAAGAAACAAGGAGGATTTTGAAAGGCGAAGGTCTAGATCAGCTGAGAACGTTGATTTGGAGTTTCAAGAGAGCAGGAGATCATCTTCTGCATCACATAGCTCCAAACTCAAGGTAGGAAAGCTTGTGGATGGATACCTACAAGAGATAGCCAAGGACAAAATCTTGCCTTTGTCAAAATTCATTGCCATTGCAGAAGCCATTCCAGAATTCTCCAGGCTAGACCATGATGATCTCTACTATGCTATTGACATTTACCTAAAGGTAAACTCGAGAAAACTCATCTTAAGATATTTGGTTCATCATTTTCCTACATCATTTTTTATACTAGATTGTTTTAACTGTCCATACAGGGACATCCAGAGCTCAATAAGAGTGAAAGAAAACGGCTATGCCGAATACTAGACTGCAAGAAGCTATCCATGGAAGCCTGCATGCATGCTGCACAAAATGAGATGCTCCCGTTGAGGGTAGTAGTTCAAGTTCTCTTCTTTGAGCAAGCGCGAGCTACAAAGGCTGGTGGCCAAGTGACTCAGCTGCCAAACAACATAAAGGCACTATTAGCAGCGAATAAGAATCCATCTAAGCCGAAGGCTTCTTTTAGCACAAATGCTACAATGCCAGGAGAAGACCAGTGGAGTGTTTCAGGCCTAAAGTCACCAAAGTCTAGTCTTTCTACCCTGAAAATGAAGCTGGCTGAAGATGACGACTTAGAAGACAATTTCCCTGATGGAGTTGAAAAGTCTTTGAAAGTCAAGTCCTTAAGCATGAATCCCAGCAGACCTAAAAGAATCTTCAGCAAGTTCTGGCCAATTAGTAGAAGTGCAAGTGAAAAGAACTGAGGACAAATTTTGTTTGAATTTCTAGTGTTCTTATACCAGGGTAAATAATACTCTGCCTTTATTTTGATTTTCTTTTTTCGCCTTGTCCTAATTCTTGCAGCAGTTTTCGTAATCATTAGGAAAAGCAAAAATCCCTTGTGAATTAGTTGTGTAACCTATGCTAATAAAAATAAGGAAACAGATGTATTTTTGACAGGAGAGAAAATTGTGTTAGGAACCGCTCTTTTTGCAAACTAGAATGGCGCACTTGTAAAATTGCAAGTGATAGCAGAAAAATGCTGGCTGTGTTTATATTTGTAATAAGTTCCACTTCCCCAGTACATTGTAGAATTCTAAGTTTTCATAAATAGGAAATTCTTCTTGACAATCTACCAAATGAAGCATTTTTCCTTCTAGACTTTTCTTTTTTTTAATGCAAGCATATCAAGAATTCTTGAAAAATGAACATAAAAGTTTATATTTTAACGATCAAGAAGCACTGAATTCTCTTTTAAATAAGTTTGAATAAAAAAGGATAGGTGGAACATTAGTAGGTGTTTATTAATAAATTGGCCCGATCTGATAGTTCCAATTTTGAGAAAGTCTAGAGCTTAAGTCACTAATGAGTAAGCTAGCAATTTCTGGGCTACGAAATTTATTTTCACCGCTTTATGGTATATGAACATGTCACTAGAAGTTTCTAATCAATCTACTCTATTGTGATCTTGTTGAAGCATATACTTTAAGTAAAATGCACGATGAATAATTTTAAAACAGTCTCTGCATTCACCACATAGATAAATCGTCAAAATAAACGGAAAGGTTATCTACTTCTATTAAATAATCGAAAACCAAGGATTTGGGAGTCCCTGTATTCCTTTTCCAAACAGCAGTTGATTTAAATGTTGACTTAGAGAGTGTTTGAGAGAGCTTATAAGTTTCTTAAAATATCTTATAAAATGTTTAAGAACTTAAAAGATGATAAAAAGCGTTTGATAATTATTTTTAAAAATGAGATAAGATCCTAAAATAAGATGTTAGCAATATAAGTTCTTTTAAAAAAGTAAGGAGATCTTAATTTATTTCTAAGATCTTAACAAGTTCATTTATTTTTAACCATTTTAATTATAATATTGTCATTACTAATATCGTATAAACTCCAAAATTTTATTTTATCTAAATACTTCAACAACTTATTTTAAAAATAAGATCTAACATTTTATAAATTCTAAAAAAATCTTATAAAATGTAGGACCTTTAGGAATGACAATGTGGTGGGTCAAAACCCAAATCCTAACTCAAACCCATCCCAAATGGGACAAGTTGGGATGGCTTAATGGGTATAGATCGAGGTATTGCGTATGATTTTCATAACTCGAAGTATTTGGGGCAAAGTATGGGGTTTATATAACTTGCCACGTAACTCCGCCACAAACATGCCCCATATAAATTATACATATAATAATAATAATAATAAATATATTATATATAATTTATTTTATATTTTTCAGATTAAGAATAATTTGTACGTTGTGTTAGTTGTTACTAAAATTGTACTTTTATTTTCCGATTTTGTTTCTAAAATCTTATCTTATTTGCATGGAATTTTTATTTTTGTACCTAAAATTTAAATTTTAATTGTTATTAAATAATTTTGATTTGATTCTTTTGTTGATTAATTTTTATTTTTCTAGTTCTTTTTGGATTGATGGTTTAAACCTACCAATCCGATATGACAAGTGGGGTGGCATGGGGCTAGTCTTTTTGGAGTGGGGTGGGATGTAGAACGAGATAAGGTCTAGTGGGGCAAGGTATGAGTTGAGTCAAACCCATCCCATTACCATCCCTAAAAAGTTTATAAGATCTTTTAAATAAATTTAGTTAAGCACTCTCTTAATCTATCATATTATCGAAGTGAAGAAAAGCAAGAATCCAAATATGGCAATATCAATGACTTGATTGATATTCATATTCCACAATACTTTTGGTCCTCCTCTGTTGTTCAATTATGATCCATTTTGTAGGCCCGTTTATTCATAAGACAAGCCACATAAAAAGTGCTCCTTTTTACATCAGATATTATGAATTTAAATTAAATTTCTTTGTTGTCTGGATCCATCAAGTGTAACCCTTGATGATTAAAGTAACAAATCAATTATAATTACTACAACAAAAAGTTCAAACTGATAAGACCAAAAGGAAAGACATAGAGGCACGCTTGTTCTTGTTCCCAAGCATCTGTAGAGATGTCTATGATCCAGTAGCTTATTGATCGAGAATTTGCTTCAAACTTCATAAGAAAACTGTCTTGAAATGGATCCACAATCATAAACTGCTACAAAGAACTAGAGAAGAAACCTTCTAGGAATCTTTCTTTCTAGTTCATCTCATATACATAGAAGACAGTCCAGATGTCATCCCAGATGGAACTTAGGACTTATGACATCTCATGAACACATATAAAAGCCATAGATTGAACATAAAAGACACATAGAGCAATGGAACAACACAAACATTTGTATATGATCTGTTGTCGTTACTGAGCATTGACAGCGTTATTCTGTGTATTCACAGGAGTAACTTTAGACTGCGAGTCCGAGCCGATGCTCTTTGTCCGCTGGAGACTCGGGCCACGGTGCAGCCTGCAGCGGAACGAGCCGGCATGCGTGGTGGGAGAGCATAGGCAGCTGTACTTAGTAATGCTTCCTTGCCTAGCAAGCCCACCAGGGGATATGACTTCCGCCTCAGGGCCTGGAATTTCCACCTTCATATCTTTGCTGATAGCTGATTCATTTTCCATTGCCTGAAACCAAGAAAAAATTCAGAGGGTACAACAGAACTGAATAGATGCAACAGAAAGTGGAGAAGTGATAAGAAAAGGGAAAAAGGATTCCAGAGATTATTAAAATTTTGCACCTTTTGGAGGGTGGTGAGGAGCTAGAAAACTACAACTACAAGTCGTTTGGAGAGTTTGCTTTTGGTTTAAATAAGTATAGAGAGAGGAGTGGGGTAGAAAAGGATTATACTGTGAAATTATTTGGCTGATGACAAGAAAGGTGGTGGGAAATATGAAGGGTTCATTGTATTGTAAACTTTTACAAATATTTGATATTTTTATATTAAACGGTAAGAACGATATTAAATTATAATGAGAATCACAAGATATTTACCTTGTTACAACGAGAAGAGGGTCAAATCGAAGTAAAGAAAATTATTTTGAGGTTCGTATCATTCTAACTAAGAACCTGAGTTTTAAAATTACAAATTAATTAAAAGTGTTAAGACGTATTCTAATAATAGCCCTCTAACACTAAATTAGTAAAAGATTATATACAAATTGAGAGAAGAAATAGTAAGATATTAATTGCATACCTCACATATAGCAATTATTAGGCTATTTATGGTGAGTGGCTTGCATAAGAAAAATCGTATGTTGGCCTAATCCAAGCCATTACAAATAAGGTGATCCAATATTCTGAGTTCGTCATCTGAATTGGATTGGCGTAATACAATAATTTGAAATGATTTTGAGCCATATAATTGAAGTATAATTTAGAACCGTAAGAGAATTTGATATACAAATAATATGAATAATATCTATATTATATTAATTATCAACATGTAATTAATTATATGATCTTCATTATTTGATCTGAAATACTTTATATAAAAGAATATTTTATGACTATATTAAAGATTGACTCGAACAAGTACATAATTTCAATGATGAAACCCTAATTTCTTTTTCTTCCATCTCTTTCTATCACGGGTATGATAATCTACTTTCCAACTTTCCATTAACATCCCACCACAAGAAAATCCATCACTCTATATAATGCCTCAACCACTCTAGCAAATATGCATCCAAAAAATCAACAGGAATCCCATTGGGATCTTTTGCTTTGGGGGGGGATTAATCATGAGAATAACATGCCAATGGCACCACTTTTGGAAGGGTCCCAATTCCAATCCCTAATAATATCATCTTGGGAAGACATTCTTGTAGAGGGTCAATTTAGCTTATCACTTCTTCCCCTTCACATTAATGCCTTGATTTTGCAAGACACCTTCTCCCCCCCAAAGTCGTATTCATCAGTTAATGGGTTATAAGGTGGCAATTGAAATATCTTTTTTGGATGGACCAACAACTTTATCGAGAAGATTTGAAACAAAAATTTGACCTAAATGAATTGAGATGATATTAATTCGAATCCTTTATGTTTGGATCAAGGAAAACAGTGAGGAAAAAGAGAAAGAAAATGCAAGATGAAAATATTAAAGTATATAGTTACATCATTCGAAGGGCGCAAAAGATTTTCCTTTGCATTTTCCACGTTAAAATTCGAGGACCAAACATAGGGATAGCAAATTAATTTTGTAAGTTATAAGTTCTTTCCCAATTTCTTTACCACCACGAATTATATCTTTTTACTATTTAAACTGTAATTTAATTATGTAGAATTTAATTTATTTGTTCTTGATGGGTCAATTGTGGAAATAACACAAGGACAAAAAACTTAGGACTTGTTATTTTGGCCAATTTGGGCTTTTGAGCCAATAAAGTTTAGTTAGTCTCAAGAATAGTTAAAGCTGTTAGATTTTTTGTAAATGGGCCATGGGCCATTGGTCCATTAATAGCCAAAAATAGGAAGTGACACATTTCCTTTTTTTAACAAGATGGATACTTTTAGAAACCATTGAATAAATAATTTTAAAAGTCCGCCTCCACAATCACTCCATATTTATGAAAATTAAATAATGGAATGCCTTCATTGAATTGATGCATTAAAGCTATAGGCGCATAGTAACACCCCAAAATTTAAAGAGAACAAGAAATATGGAGACAAAGTGTGCATATTTCTCACCAAACAAGAAACACAATATGTCTACCCATTTACTAGTAGTTATATGTGTTTTTATTAAATGAAAAAAAATTATTACATATAGAGCAATTATAATGTATTTTTGTCCAATGTCTCCTCAAGAACATCCATGACTTTATTGATATCTCTATCACCATCAAATGATCCGAATATTATATGAATTACGAGAATAAATGATCAAGTCGTGCCGAAAAGCTCAATCTCCATAAGGGATAATGTATATAATGTACAGAATTAGAACAAACATTTATTCTGTTCAGCGTACATGAAAACATAAATAATAAGAATCATGCTATATCAATTACAAGATTTACAATATTATTATTTATTGGAATTAGAATAAATTAATAACTTTTAGTGGGGTTGAGGGGGGGGGGGGG
>JACGDI010000734.1:798265-809414 GCA_014898725.1 Jacaranda copaia
ATGGCTCTGTCTCAAAACTCAACTGGCTACAGCCTTTTTATAGCCACTTTATGGGAAGTAATTTTTGGCAAATGGAGAACATGAAATGTACCCTATTCGGCCATAGTTTAATTTTCTAATTAGGATCGATTTTAATTCGATTGCTATGGTGCTGATTAATTTTGAATTGATTTTGAGGGAATAAGTGTAATTTTTGAAATATTTGACACTGTTTATTTGAATATGTAGCAAAAGAATTATAAATTTTTGGATGAAAATATGTATGGTGGTGTCATGGAATGAAATGTCGAAATATAAGACATAAAATTCACAATTTATTTTGATAATATATAATGTTGTAAGGTAAAATACGTATTAATATTATGATCTAAGTTTTGGTTTCATTCGAAAATTGTCCTCAACCTAAGTTCTGCCTCGAAGCAAGCCGGCCCATGGGGTTGACATCAATATATAAATTGTCGTACTTTCTTGTCAATAATATATTTGCTTGTGACAATTCCTAATTTTCGAGAATAGATGTAATAGGTATGAGGCGGGGCATATGATTAATTTTATGAAATAAGAAAATATATATATATAGCAGTCGGAGCCGTGCTCTATCGAATAAATATTTAATCTTATTGAAAAATCATAACACGTTTAATTATTTACCCAAATAAATAATATGCCATTCATCAAACATATTTATAGTGCATACTAAAAGCTTATAAGTTGACTCATAGTACCTTCATTTGCCTTTTGTACATAGCGTGGAAGAATTAGAAATCATTTATCATTAGGCTCTTTTGGTGTGCAAGTAAATCAATAAAAAATTAATTTATAAATTATTTAGTGTAATTATATTATATTTGAAACTAAAAACTTATAAATGCACATCCCAATAGAATTAAAACTCATTTATCATTAGGCTCTTTTGGTACGAGTGAATTAATACAAAATTAATCTATGGATCTTTTTAGTGTTAGTGAGTCAATATAAAATCTATAGACTAATTAAAGCATAGAGTTGAAAATTTAGCAATATGGGCTTTCATGCACCTAGTTATGCTATGTCATAGCCATAGTTTTCACTTTTTATTAATTGTTAAATAGAGTGGGTGAAAATCTAAGACAACATAGAAAAAATATTTTTGACATGAGAAAAATTATTTATTTGACGTGAAAATTAAATATTTTTTTCCTTTTATTCGTATTCATTTATTTGAATAAATTTATAAGATCATATATTAATGATATTTATAAAGCATTAATTAAAATTTTAGTAAACTTTGTATTTTATTTAAAAATTTAATAAAATTAACTTTATTTTAAAAAATAATAACAATATTATTTTATTTTCTCCTCTCTAACTTTTTGCTCTAATGGTCCTAAGTCTTTGAATAGCCAATAAATGTGGTAATATTTCATTCCTAATGATAAGCCACTACTTCCACATTAGAAACACTATTGATGCTAAGTGGAAACCTTTTATATATCAACAAAATCATGTTAATTAATTATATGGGCAAAACCTATATATGGCTAACTAACCACTTCAATTAATACTTTAGTTTGAATTTTCTAAGGGGCCGTTTGGTTTTGATTTTTGAAGGCATTTTTATTTTTTGGTAAAAAATAATAATGAAAAGTTAGTTATAAATATATTTTTGAAAATAAAATACTATTTAGAGATTTTGTTTAAAATGTAATAATTATTTAGGATTGAAAATGAGTTATATTTGAAAAATATAGTGTTTTTATATTAAAAGTCGTGCAAATATGAATAGAAAAAATTGAAAAATAAAAATAGAGAAAGAATGTAATAGTGTATTTGAAAAAATATGCTGAAAATGAAAATATCTGTAAAAATAGAAGAAAAGTTGATAATTTTCTATTTTTATTTTAAAAAAAAAATAAAAAAGGGCTTTGAAAACAAAACCAAATGGGGCACTAAGTTAGGAGATCTTGGTTTTAAATGATATAAAAAGTCAAATATTTGTGAAAATGGAGAAATATTGAACATATTAATTATCAACACTACTGCTCTGACAAAAATTCATGGGAACTGAATTATTAAGTGAAATAATTCTATGCTCCATGTGCTAGCTCTTATAAATAATTAATTAAAGTAATTAATTTAATATTGTCTATTAAGAAAAAACTATTGTCATGAGATAATTTTCTGACAGTAAATTCAACCTCCCAACTATTTATTTTTTAATGATCAGGACCAAAGTCACATATTAAATAAAAGAATTATTGAAGTCGAGATAAATCACGATTGTTGGACATTGGTTCAATTTAATTGGTGAATTGTGCAGACAATTTTATTGGAAAATTTTAACTCTATCCATATATTAAAAATTAAAGTTGCATTAAAGGACAACTAAGTAATAGTCATGAATTATCCACCACTTGTTCAATGTGGTCGATAATATAACTCTATAATTTTTCTTTATAATTTATGGCAATAAATTGACATAATGCAGAATTTATTAAACTACTAGTTCTCTTATCCTGAGGCCAAAAAGTAATTCAAATAATTTCTTTTAAAAGGGAAAGTAAATAAGAGCTCGTTCTCCTATATTTTTGGGAAATATTTTTCAATTCTCAAAAATTTTTCAAAATGCATGCATATTTCCCCAATTTATCTCTCAAAATACTACAATTTTTTACCCAAAAAATCCTTTATAATTCACCTAAAAAAACCCTACACCTTAAAAAGTATACCTACCCCTTTATTTTCTCATTTTATTTTTCACATCACTCATTTATTTATCACTCTCTCACTTTTTTTATATACACACATATTTCACTCTACAAACTCGATAAAAAAATAATTAATTTGACATTAATAGTAAAGCTTGCCTCCTCCCAAAATATGAATAAACAAATAATTCATTCTCAAATTATTTTTTATATTTGTCTAAAATAAAAAAAAAAATTTGATATATTCTCCAAATTTTCTCCTAAAAATTCATTCCTCTAAATTTTTTTCTACAAAATATTCAAAATATAAGAGAATAAGCCCTAACATTTTGTTTATTTTCTTGTTTTGTTTGCTTGCGGGGAGGGAGTGGATGCGATTTAACGACAATCATGTCAGAGGATGTAAAATCAATGGAAAAAGTGCTATTACATGGGCTCATATGACTATTTTATTATTTTTATGACAATCTTTAAATGCAAAGATTGATTTGAACAAAATTGTCACGTCTTGGGCTTTCGAGCCTAACGAATGTGAGAATTACTTTAAAATTCATTAAGTATATTTGAAAATTAAACTATGATTAATTTATATAAAAAAAAATATTCAATAAATATATATAAATTTTTTAGTCAAGATTTATCTATAAATTATTCTTTTAATATTTAATTCATGTAAAACGGAATATCACAAAGATGAACTGTGCATGTTGCCCAAAGAGGAGCAACCCTTGGACTCTAATTTTATCTCATGCACCAATCTTCTACGTACTTTTTCTTTTTAAGCTGCAACTTGAAGTATCTTAGCAGTTAAGTTTCTTAAAACTATTTTTTTGTGGGTTGTCTTTCGGAGTTTTTGGGAATATTTCCACTAAATTTTACTTGTAATAATTATGTTTGGATAGAAAACGATAAAGATGTTTAGAATCACTCAAAGTGCCGTGGGTTATGATTTGAAGCGTTGAACAAAGGGCTTTTGACAATCAAATTTTTTAAAATTATTTTTTATGGGGTACTGTTATATTAAGAGTTCATTGAATCTCACCATTATATATGTGACAAAATATTATTAAATTAGTTGACTAATCAACAATTAAAACTTAGTAGAGTCGAAATACGTGTGAATCATACCATTTGATGATTTGATATAACTTCTAATAATTAAGCTAACTTTTTGGCGTTGGTAACCTAAGAAATGGTTTAAATTAAAGCATGATATAAGAGATAGGCTTATCCTACTTTATCCTACTTATTAGATCATCGTCACCGCTTAGGTAAAGTAGGACAACAATCTAATTAATCAACATGTCTGGTAACCCTACATCATTTGCGATTACAGTATTTTGTTCCAGAGAAAATTAGAAGGTTTCCAAGGACATAGCATTTAGAATATTTTATTTAGGTCGCAATTGATATCACACCCTACTATTATGTTTAGGCACTGTTTAATTTTGTTTTTTATAGGTATTTTTATTTTTTGGTGAAAAAAAATAGTAAAAAGTTAGTTATAAATGTGTTTTTTAAAATAAAATATTGTTTGGAGTTTTTATTTAAAATATAATGATTATGTAAGGTTGAAAATAAATTATATTTAAAAAAAGTAATGGTAATGTTTGTTTACAAATTATGTGTTTTGGATTATATGTTTTGGGATTGGGATTGGGAAATATGAAATTTGTATTGGGGAATGTGATGCATGTTTGTTTATGATTTGAAAATAGTAAGAAAATCGTTTTAACAAAATTTGGTATGTTTTTTATGTTTTGAAATGAGACAAATGTCACTGTAGCAGTCAAATCAATACAATTTTATTGAGTTTTGAGGATGTAAATGAATTTTAATAGTATTTTTTAATATGGTATAATAATAAAATATTGTGATTTGTAAATATATATTTATGATGGGTAATTATTGTAATGTAAAGAATATGAAGTTTTTGGTCATTTTAGAAATTCATTTTGGGAGAAAAGAAAGGCACGTGTTTGGTTATATTTTCCTAGAATAATTTTGTTTTGTAAAAATGTAACCAAACATAGTCAGTATTTTTGTATTAAAAGTCATGTAAATGTGTTAAGGAGAAAATAAAAAGTAAAAATGGAAAAAAAGTGTAATAATATATTTGAAAAAATATGTAAAAATTAGGAAGAAGTTGATAGCTTTTTGTTTCTTGAAACCAAAACCAAAATGGCACTTAATAGCAAATTTCTGCATGCCCATAAGAGAAGTCAGTCAGTGGATCTCACTAACAGAGTTTTATATTTGGGTTTTGGTAAAAAAGAAAGAGGGGAAAGAGTCTCATTATCGAATAAAAAAGAGTAGAATGCTAATTGATCTTACCGATAGGGGCACACCTCTCTATAAAATAGAATGAGAGTGAAAAGTTGTTATGCTGCCAGAAGAGATATTGTATTTGGATTCAATAATGAGAACTATTTGATGTTAGCGATTGGGAATAGTATATGTCATCCGTCTTGTCCAAAATAAAATATTGGATGAAGAATGGATTAACTTTTTTGGTTGGAAAAGGATGTAAGGATGTTGTAGTCATTCTCTCTTTCGTTAGGAGAATTAAAAAAAATTATTTTTATCGTGATAGAGTGAGATTTTTTAATCAAATCTCAATTCCTAGATTTAATATGCTCCTAATTGCATCTACACTATAGGTTTAATATTAATTTTGGATTGCTCCATCATTATAATTTAATGAATACTACATCTTATTGAAAATCTCAATCCCCCTCGTCTTCCAAGCCGAGCAATACAGCGATTATTAGCTTTCCAGGCTTCATTCAGGCAAGTGACACCTTGAAATTCGAACTGAAGCCAGATTTTGGGGGTTAGTTCATTTTCATGGGGTCGCAAGTTTTTGTCCCAACCATTATAGTACGTGTGTGGCTTAAAATATGAGGGATACTAATGATTTAATATCATTCTTACCTTTATTCGATTTATTACTGATATGGAATAGTTCAATAGGCCCAACATCAAGTTTGAACCAGATCGCCTATCAAGGATTATTTGGTCGACCCATATCTACCTTACTTGGCAAGAATCTATGGTCGACCTATATTGACCCTAGGACCCACTCTGGATAGCCCAACAAGCCTAACATCAAGTCTTGTCCAGAGCGGCCATCAACAATCATCTGGTCGACCCTACTCGGCAGGGATTCATAATCGACCAGTCAGGTCTGGTTGACATGTATCGACTTCAGGACCCTTTTCGGCACTTACTCGAATTTTCACCGCATTTATTAGTCTGACAAGCAGCATGTCTTCGCATTAATGGCGCATAACTAACTGTACAGTTGCTGCCATCACCTTTTGCAGGGAGGTGTCTCCAGAGGTACTATTCACCCAGGAAAACAGGAGATTCAGCCACCTGGAACAGTACTAGGATCTGGATATGGAATAACCATCAACCCCCTGGCAAGGGCAGGAGTCAGTACACCTGATAGGGCCACCATGGACAAATCACGTTTGGAGAAGGCTATAAATACTTCATATTCAACCACGCTCAAGGTAATGTCAAATACGCTATAAACCCTTAATACTCTCAGTCTTCTGTTCGATTATTATCTCTCAACCAGAGCTAACTTGAGCGTCGGAGTACCTTAATATAGAGCACTTCGGCTAGTTTAACGTGTATTGTGGTTGCAGATCTCAAATCTCGAGAGAAACATAATTTTGAACACTCGACCTCCCTGATTGAATTCACTCCAAACACTATTCTTTAACTATAAGTGATTTTTAGCTGCATCAATTATTAATAATCTGATCAAAAATTTAAATTCAACAATAACAACTAAATATGAAAGTTGTGCTCACGGAACCAATAGATATAATTGTCCATTGTGTTAGGTTTTATCGTTCCAACCTGGGCTGGATACATCTTTGGATTGGACAACTAGCTAAGGTATGGCGGTCGACTCGGAGCAGTCGAGTCTCAGTACCCACTTGTCTCCTAATGAACCTACCCTTTCCAACTCACTTTTACTTAAGCTGAAACCTCTATTATAAAGCCTGCCAAGTGTAGCCTTAAACCTAATGCATGCGCCCCCAAACTCAGCTATTTAGTATGTCCATCTATTCTGCTAATCATCTGATCATATTTGCTCTCTTTTTGTCAGTTTTGCCTCTTTTTCCATGGCAAATAAAGATTTTCTTGTGTTGCTGGTTTAAATTTTCCTTTTGAGATTGGAAACAAACATACTTTCTTTAAAGTTAATTGCAGTCAGTCCCTTTACCCTATGACCTTATTTGTTTTATTTTCTTCCAATCGTTGTGGATATGTAATTTTACTTTCTTAATTAATTAAAATATTCGTCAACACTATATTTGCATTATTTTGATGGAATCTAATAAAAATATTCCATTGTCTTTAGTCCATATGTCCAATGTTCATTTGTTAAATTCTATCGGAACAGTACAAATGTGATGTTGGCGAATATTTTTATTAGTTTAAGGGGTGAATTGCACATCGACAACGATTGAGGAGTAATGTACAAATGAAGCCATAGGTTAGGGGCTGACTGCAATTATCCCTTTTCTTTAATTGGTTGAGTTTCAGCATATGGGTTGTTGAGAGTCTCATCACCTAACATAATTTGAAGATGCTAACATGCATATCTGATTATACCAAGCAAGTTTGTCTGTCATAAAAAATCGAGAGTTTTAAGTTAGTTTGTAAGTATTTTCTTACCTTTCTATCGAGATAAAATCCTCCAATAAATACATTGACGAGATAAATCTCTAGAAAATAACCTTCTACCAAATGGGACATCAATATTAAATTTGGACCGGTTAGTAAAACTTGTGTACAATTTTTTTTATTCCTCTGTTCAAAACGTATTTAATTATTATTTTTTTATTTCACTTCATGAATACATGCAAATCATGTATAATTCATAATCAATTTTTTTTTTCAAAAACACTTATTATATGTAACTTGTGTCTGTAAAGTTGAATATAAGACAAAATACGATTTGAAAAGAAATATCTAAACTACCTTCAATATTTCTACTCATTTGTCTAGTGACTAGTAATTTTAGTGGTATTCCTATTATATGAAAGATCTTGTATTTGACCCGAATATATGCCGTTTCTTTAAAAAATAAAATTCTACTCATTTAAGAATTGTAAAATTCCCAAACCAAACACATTCTCCGACCTCACTACTATCTCCAGCAAGATCCATCCATAAAAATTAGTGCGGCAAGAAATTAAAAGCCCTTTTTTAACAAAGTAATGACCAGCCAGCCTTAGTCAACTGACTCACAAAACCACAGGCTAAATTGGTGCATGCAAAATCCAACACATATATAGCTTATTGAAAGTGTTTATTCACAAAGAGGATGTCGGGGTTGGCTCTCAAATGGGCAGGACAGGTTGCTTTCGCGTGCATTGTTCCTTAGTCAGAAAAATTGGCTCTACCATTAATTGATGCATCAGCAAAGTAAAGTAAAACCCACGACCATATGTATAAACTAACTTCCACGAGGGCTTTTCTTTGTAAACATATTGAGACCTTACGTCTGAACCTACTCTTTTAGCCTCTTCTTTTGTTTTTTCTTTTTGGCCACAGCCGTAGGGGCAATTCAGATTGCGGCTGCCCGTGCGATGTTTGACTTTCTTGATTTGAATTTCACTTTTTTTGTGTGTGTGTGTGTGTGTGTGTCATGACAAAAGTGTTTTTTCATTTGTAATATTGCTTAAAGATTGTTGGTGAAGACCCATTTTTATCAATTCGAAATGTAAAATTAGAAAAATTTTACTAAAATGAAATAAAAAAATGATAGTAAATATATATATATATATATATGACTATTGATGTAACATTACCAAAAGAACACTGTAAATAAATATTTAATTATTATTGGGAGTATAGTGTCGAATCTCTTTATGCTGTTAGCTCCATATCGTCATCCTAGCTACTTAGGGCTTGTTCTTTTTTATTTCGGGCATTTTTGTAGAAAAAATTTTGGGAGAATGAGTTTTTTTGGGAGAAAATTTGGAGAATGTGCTAAATGTTTCCTTTTGTTTTAGGAAAATATGAAAAATGATTTGAAAATAAATTATTTGTTTCTTTATGTTTTGGGAGGTGATAAACTTTACTGTTGATGTCAAATCAATTACTTTTTTGTTGGGTTTGTAGGGTAAAATAAATGTGTGTGTGTATATATAAGTGAAGTGAGAGGTGATAAATAAATGAGTGATGTGAAAGATAGAGTAAAAAAATGAGGGGTTATATGTGCTTTTTTAGAGTGTAGGGTTTTTTTGGTTGAATTATGAGGAGTTTTTTGGATAAAAAATTATAGTATTTTAGAAAAAAGATTGAGAAATGTACATACATTTTGAATTTTTTTTAATTAAAAAATATTTCCCCCAAATGTAAAAGAACAAGCCCTTATTCTCTTGGCACAGTGGAGTTTTTGTAGCGCATTATGAGCATCGGGCTAAAGGGTGATTGACTCGCGATGATTCTTGTTTGATTTGTTGTGGGAAGTGTTTTCAGCACAAAAACTAAGGCTTTGTTTGGTTACGTTCATTTTGTTCTTGGATAATGTAAACAAACATGCGTTTTCCTTTTCTCCCAAGATGGATTTCTAAAATTGTTAGATTATCCTTGTAATTTAATTGGTAAATAACCAAAAATTTCATATTCTTTACATCACAATTATTACCAATCATATATATATTTATTTACATATCATAATATTTTATTACATTTCATAATAAAAAATACTACTACAATCCATTTACACCCTCAAAATCCAACAAAAAGACATTGATTTGATTGCTACAATAAAATTTGTCTGATCGCAAAACATAAACAAACATACCAAATTTTTCCAAAATAATTTTCTTACTATTCCCAAATCATAAACAAACATATATTATATTTCCCAACCCCACTCCCAAAACTTATTCTTCCAAAACACATAATTTGTAAACAAATATTACCTAATAATTTTACTGGCAACAAATAATGATAATTTTTTTTTTTAATTTTGAACATATAAGATACTTCAAATGCTTCAATTTATCTTTCCCCTTTGTGGACAAGAGTCTTGACTTGATTTGCATCCTATTTCTAAAATACACTAACCTATGCAAAATATAAATTTTTAGAAAGGTACTTGGATCATAATAAACTTAAATGAGTCCAAATATATGGTCACCTAGACTACATATCCCACCAAATAGCACTACTATGATTGTTTGATGGACTTGCAAACATTCAACAATCTTTTACAACCCAATGCATTTATTTTCAATTTTAATGTCTCTCTTATTTTGCATAAATTCGAATATGGGAAGGTTTTATTTGTTTCAAATTCCGACAAAATTTGTAGATAACAATCCAAAAAAAGTATGCTAGCTGGGTAGAAATCCCGACCGGTGACTGCTATTCATAATGGCTATTTTCTTGATATTGGTCAACCAATCATATGTGGATGTTAGGAGGCAGGCGTGCATGACTACATCTCTTTATTGCACACAATTTGTAGAGGTACTCATAACCTAAGGCAAAGACTCACGGATTTGGTAGTGCAAATCCCAAGTTAAGGATTCTAGAACATTATTAGGTTGATATATATATATATATATATCTTTTTTGGAAAAAAAAATGTTATATGAAGTCCAACCTTTTAATAAATTAATATTATTTTATTATTAAATTAAATAAATTAAAATATAAATTATATAAATAAATACACATGACGTGTACAACATTCATTCGGATCGAATACGAAATTTTCTATATAATATAAAAGACTAATGCCATTGAATTATAAGCCACCAGACTATATATTTGATTATAGGACAACATTTATAAAGCCTATAATTCTATTTATCTTTAAGGTCAAATTCCTTCAGTTTTCCTATTTGGAAGGTCATCCATTGCCTCCCATCTTCCCAAAAATACCTCTGGTCCACATATGAAGTATATATTATAGTTTATACAGGAAAATGTTGGTAAGAAATTTATTTGAGTAGATTAATTTTCATAAGCTATATATTATGTATTATTGTAGAATATTCCTCATTGACTCTAATTAATCATTCCAAGAACGTATGTGGTATTTTTCCAACTGCGCCATGAACACCTTTGAAACTTGCAATGTTACAATGGGGATAAATTAGGTAGTATACTGAGTGAAAGAGAAAGATGCACAAGCAAAAATACACATAAAATAACCTTAATCTAGATTAATTTTAACATAAAATTATTAAATTTTTTAAAAACAAATCTAATTCAAGATGCTTAATTTGGAAGAATAAGGGCCAATTTGAGGAAAGTATGCCTAGAGCGAGTGAAAGCAGTCCAAGGACTGGAAAGTCCCTGGTGGCCTAATTTTTGTCACGCTCGACCCAAATACGCAAACCTGATTCGAACACTCCACAGCCCTTGGATGGATCTTCACATGGACGAGAGATAGTGCTACCTCATCTAAGGAAGAC
>JACGDI010000734.1:809740-832096 GCA_014898725.1 Jacaranda copaia
CTAAACTCAAAAGTATTCAATGAGGGATCAGATACGCCATCAAATCAGTTGATACGTTGGTGGAAAGTCAGGCGGCTGTGGAGTTTTCAATGAAGATCAACGACTTCTTATTATGGAAGAGAAGAGAAAGACATCAACAGAAAGGGTATTTCTTGAAAATCTAAACATGTAAAATTCTTGAAAATTAAATTAACTTTTCATGAGGGCAAAATTTATTTATAACGATAAGGAGACAGAGAAATCAAAAGGTGTCATTTCAGCGTTTGATGGGCCTATCAAAATGTCGATCTTTTCACACTTAGCCAGAAGTTTTCTTGTCTTACAACAGTGGTCTAATTCATATAGGCCTGCAATCCCCAGTCTGAAACCTAGTTGCTCACTGCTGTAATAATGCTGGAGCAATTAGTTTCTGGTTGGGCTTAACCTTCGTTGCCATGCAGGCCCGGCAACGGCCCAACTTGTTTTATAAAAAATGCGCTTAAACTAAGTGCCCGTTTGGTTTGGTTTTCAAATACCATTTTTATTTTTTGGCTGAAAATGAAAACAGAAATTTATTAATTTTTTTTATTTTTACAAATATTTTCAAAACATACTATTACACTTTCTTTCCATTTTCACTTTTCATCACCTTTTATTTTCTTCTATTCAAATATAATTAATTTTCAACCTCACATAGTCATTATATTTTAAACAAAATATTCAAACAATGTTTCATTTTTGAATTCAAATTTATAACTAATTTTGTACTATTCATTTTCATTAGAAAATGAAAATGCCTCCAAAAAAATAAATCCAAACGGGCCCTTAATGGGCTAGAACAACCAATTTTAGTACCTGATCATTTTGGTTTGCGCTGGAATGAAATCATGGGCTTTAGCTAGGTATGATATTAACGATCCAACTATAAGATCTTAATTTTGATAGCTTGACTCTTATTACCTATGGCTATTTAATCTACTGTCATAAGTCTCATAAATATAATATGAAGTCAAAGATTCGAATCTACTGAACCCTCGTTATATGTGTATAAATTGAAAAAAAAAATGCACAAGGCCAGAACAACCGATTTTAGTACCCTATTCATTTTGGTTTAGGCTGGAATGAAATTATGGGCTTTAGCTAGGTTTGATATTAACAGTCCAATTATAGAATTTTAATTTAAATACCTAGACTTTCGTCACTAGTGGCCATTTAGTCTACTGTCATAAGCGTTACATATATAGTATGAAGTCAATGATTCGGAACTACTAAACCCTCGACATATATGTGTTTAAATTGAAAAAAAATATACAAGGACTTTCATTTCATACTCTTTCTTATTTTCTTTCAAAATTGACAATAAGTTTCTAAAATGGTCGAGGTACTTAAAATTGCTTGCTAACACAAACAAAAAACCTTATGAAACTAGTTAGAGTGAGAAACGTACATATCTCCAACATTTTTTTTTGTCATTATTTACAAACCATTAAAGTACTCAAAAACATGTTAAAATACTCACAGAAGATATACAAACCAAGAATCCTGAAAAGAGTCATGGGAATTCACAGTATGATCAACTGATACCTTGAACTACCTTCTTCGGGTCCAATTGGCCGCTGCAATAGCTTGAAGAGACCGTGGCAATCTCTTGAAATCCTCTCCAAACTTGAAAAGGTTTCAGGATGATTGGTTTGTCTAAGACAGCTGAATCCACTGACAGCATGATTTGATAGTCATCTCCAAGATATGGAAGATTCTTACTAGGTTTATCCCATGGATTCCATACAACTGCATGTCCCATGAAAGTCCATTTCTTAACGTTTGCAAATGGAAACTTGAAATGTCTGATAAACATGGCAAGAATGAGGCATATAAATAGTGCTTACCAGCATCAGGGAGGCCTTGTTTGCGCAGCACAAATGTTCTCTTCTTTCCATGGTCTATGATCGCAATTTTTGGCGGAGTATTCAAATAGGTCCGGTTGATCTACAACAATCAAATGGCCTAATGTTTCATGACTAATTTTTTTCAACCTACTACGATTCTTGAGTGAAGAGAAAAAGATAAACATACCTTGCCATCAAAAGTAAGAGCATCTGCTTGCTCAGTAAACCTTCTCTTCTGCAGCACATTGTCCAAGTAGTCAAGCGTCTCCAGGCCTTCAACCCGGACCTCACTGGAGGATCCGTATGGAAAAGTTAATGATCATATGGAAAGGAAATAAACTTAAGAGTCACTCTCAGAAAATTACCTGATATCAGAAACTGATAAGTAATTGCGGATTGCAAATGTAAATGAAAAGGTCGTATCGCCAGTGTTCTTGACTGAAGGTGTTAGGGTGAGCTTTCTGGGACTAAGAGATATGTTAAGCCGGAGTTCAAATCTGCAAGATATCATATATATAATTTTGAGAAAAGGAGTCTCAGAAAGGGAGATTGTTTCCTTGTAGATTCCATGCTCTGAGTGGTCTGATAATACCTACAAGGCCACATTTTCAGGTCTTTCTCCAAAGGTTTTAAGATGAGATTGACAGATGAGCGGCTGCCATTGGGAGGCTGATCAAGAGGGCTATTCTCTAATGACCATAATCTTTGTCTTGCGTATTCATGCTGCTCAAATGACCCCAAACTACTGGCCTGTGGAAAGTGTTTCAGACAGCAATTGTGCTGTAGATAATCAAGAAAGAAAGTTTAGAGATATTCATTGAGATTACCTGAGGAAAGCAAATGGATATTCCACCCAATATGGCCATAGGTGATCTGCCTGTGCTCTGAAGCGGGACAGGAAAAGTATTTTAATCACTTAAAATGCAGCAATTCCAATTTGTAGAGCAAATATTCATAGATTTTAGCTTTTCCTGTGGTTTTTTCTGATACATGACAATCAAACATATAAAGCCAAAGAAGCAATAATCATGTTATGGGATCAAATACCTTGCTCTTGACAAACAGAAGTTCTTCCTGGCGAACGTTCCTCCAGGATACAACTTGCGCACCATGCAGGAGCACCTGGTTTGATTTATCAAAATCAGGGAAAGGGACAGGAACAGACAGCGGAATCACATAATCACTATGAAGTGTGAACCATTACAGTAGTTTTTTTGGGACTCAAGGCTGATGGATTGAACTTTAAGACAATCTCAACACTAAAAAGTGATCTTTTTTGTGAAAATTGAAACCAGGACTGATAAAGAACAAAGAAACTAAAGATGAATAAAGTTATATAGTGATCAATATGTAAAGGAAAGATCTTGTACCTCAACGGATGAGCCGGTAGGCTCAGACAGAATGACCTTTTGGAGGCCATTGGAATCATTGACAACATCTAAAGGCATCTGTTTCAGTAATCTAAACAATCTCCACCTTCTGATTATTCTAGTTACCACTTCCTTCTCCTTTTCTCCACCATCTTTCCTCTGCTCCAGCTTTTACACAGCACACACAAAACAAAAACATGCAAAGGGTAACTCAAAAAAAAAAATCAAGGAAAACTATGCATGCAACTGTCTAAATACCGTATAGTATTTGAGTTTTGGCAGAAATGGACAAGCAAAACTACCTTTGCTTTTTGGAATGTTTATCTCTTTATCCTATCGTTCTCGAGTCCAACCACCAATCAACGTCGCTTTTGATTTTCCTGAGAAACCAACTTCCCCAGAAAAGTACAAAACTTAAGTTTATATACAAAAGATTCTGTTGTTAAAAAACAAAGATATAGGGGCCCTTTGGAGAAGAATAAAACATCATGTTCAGCAGAAAGTTGAAGAAAAGGAGAACCCTCAGCTCTTATTTTCTGGGATGCCAAGTAAATGCATTGCATTTCTTTTATGTTATGATGGGAATCTTTTAGTAGTCCATGGCCGTTTTCTTCGGTTGGTACATTTAGGAGAAGAACTTGCAAAAGCCTATGCATTAAAGAACCGTTCTTTGGAATCTTGGAATTGATTGAGGAAAGAGAAGACTTAGGAAAGAGGAAACCGATTTTTCCCACCATTCAGGTTGACATTACTTTTTAGTTATTGTGGTTGTCTAAATAAAAATTTCACATGTTTTGATTGATAACATGGGACTGATGATTCTAGCATACTCGATTTCCTCATGACCATTGGACTACAAGGAAGAATCGTTTTTACTATAATCCAACAACAGCCATAAGTGGACATCTGACTCATTTCATATATGGGACCCAGTGGTTTAAACCTTATTCAAATTTTATTTGCAGTAGTTCTGAGGTTTTAATTCAAAGTTTTTTACCGTAAACTTTTGCTGATTTAAGGTTCCTCAAAATTCCTTTACATCAAACCAAAGAAGCAGAAATAATGGCAAGAGGTCCATTCTTGCCCGCTCCATATTAATTTATTTCAACATTTGGAAATTTCTAACTCTAAAGATGGCATAACTCGAATGGAAAAACTAAACTACATATTTTATGAGCACTTTTTGTTCCTTTCTAGTTTTTCAAAGATGCTCAAATCGCAGGATAAGTCTTGAATAGATACTCAAAACACAGGATAAGTCATGAATAATACTATGATCTCATCCTGTTCTGTCAAAAGGTTGGTAAGAATTGCCCAGTTTGGGGGCTGTCTTAAGATGTGACAATTAGGATACGAAAGATAATGTTTCCTCCATGCTCCATTTAGCAAAATTATACTCTTGTGATGCCCATTGAAAATTCCAAATACTTCTCATGCAAGACAACAACAAATTCTTCCAATAGCATGTCAAAATTCATGTAACAAAAAGTGAAGCACAAAATTTGAAGGGAAAAAGGGCAAACACTACATGAATTCCCATCAAATTGGGTCCTTGACTGGAAACCTAATGTACATTCAGACAATTAGTAGAGCACAAATCTCTGCATACTTGAGCAGCTCTCCTCCTTTTTGAATATAGCCTAGTCGAAAGCTAATTCTGTAAAGCAATTGAAGAAATCAGCTCAACCTATTCTTGCGGGTTGGTAATAACTTGTATGTGAACCAGTGAAAGGCTCTAATGCACAGTTGTTTGTCTTTCAGTTGCGTCTTCCTGCTCAACCTTGAATACATACAAATAATATGAGATGATATTTCAAGACTAGCTCTATATGTACTAGAGAAGGAAACAGACAGCCTAAATGGCCAGAAAAGAATTGATAGGATGTCGCAGGGGTGGTAAGAGATGGTCACTTACCTCAACATGGACTTTGACTTTCTTATTGGATTTGGCGCCTGGTTCTTCTTTCTCCAACTTTCTTGCAAAATCCTTTCTTGCTCTCTTATGGCTAACAAATATATTCTCTTCATCATCATCATCCATTTCAACTGCAATATCAAAGTTTCAGTTACAATCTTGGATATTAAGCAGAAAACAATATCATTTGTATTTCATGAAAGGAAGGGAATAGAGACTCATGTGAAAGTGACCCAAACCTAACTTGGAAAGCTCAGTAGATGTGCTATTATGTTTTCCAGATAAGAATAACGAGTCAAGAAAGAATTCAACAGTCTTACAGTTATTGTCATCCTCTCTGATTGGGAGACCACCAAAATCTTCCATATCCTCCTCCTCTTCAAGTTCCTCATAGCCTTCAACATATTCAATCTCAGGTTCCTGTAAGTGTCAATTGCATGGTACATTGAGCAACGCCATAGGCTAAAAAACTAAAAATGGATGACTAACTAATGAAACAGGTAAACAGGCTTTATAGAATAACCTCCTCCTCTTCATTGTCACTAACAGCCCCCTTTCCAACCTCCTTATCAAGGATTTCATTGTACTTATCAACAGGATAGTTATATATGTCACCATAAACTCCTTTCTTGAGGCGTTCAAGCAACTCCTTTTCAATACTCTGCAAAACAGTAATAGTTTTAGTCCCTGCAGTATGCAACCAAATCAAGAACTAAACACATATGCAGGGCAAAACACAAGGGATAACAAGATTACTTTTTCCAAAACTGCTGCCTTCTCAGCCTTTTCCTCTCTCCGAGCTTCTCTTTTCTTTTGTTTTGTTGGCATCGTCATAATTTTCTCTCTGCACATATGGGCAGTGGATTGGAAGCAAGCCGAAGGTGGGCAATAAATTGAAACTGATATGAACCAGGGAATTAAGAAAAGATTACAGCTAAAAGGGATACTACTGATGACATCAAAGGTACATTTGCCATCATGTAAGAATTTTTAACACCAAAAATTCAATTAAGATTGAACGCATTCTTGATACAGAATCACATGCCAGACAACTCTCTATGATGCTTAAAATCTGTCTTTATGCTAAGCCAATTTTAATTGATCATTGAGGTGAAGGACCAGCAAGATAGTCATGATGGATAACTGCTAATTGCTCATTCTAAGTACAATCCCTTCTTTTTCAGTCAACTGCAGACAGGGTCGTGATGCAGGAGAAGCCACAGCACTGCTCGAAGTTTCATCTATCAAAATTTTATTTTTCGATTACTGAGTCTAACACCAGATTAGCATAGTACTCCCTCTATAGTCATTTAAATTCTCTCTTTTATTGTCCTTGAGTGCTCTCCCCTGAAATAGAACGACACTATCCAGAAGTAACTTAAAGTATCTGATGGAAAGAGCTTTGAACTATTACTTTTGAAGCTATAAAAGTGAAAATGCAAAAGACAACCCTTTCTGAATTTCCAACTAAAAACTTTGCATCATATCCACCCACACACAGATTAGAGAAGTATAAATTACATAGTTGATGTGATTAATTTCTTTAGACATCATTATTAACTATATCATATGTGGCCCACAGATGAATCAAACGTGTCCAGCGGTAGGGGTGGTAATTTCCAACACAACATGATAACTTGACACAAGTTCGACACGACAAGATTGGGTTTGGGTCAACCCATTTTGGATTGGGGTCCAATAAGGTCTACACAAATAAAAAACCAAAGAAAATGGGTTGGGTAGAGTTGAATTTCAGGTTACACCAACAACTTGAAATTTGATTTTGGGTCACACAACAACCCAAACCCACTTGAATCAACTTGACCCAACTCAAATTAAACAACAAAAATTTAAATTTTTTAGGAGCAAAAATATAAAAAGAGAATAAATCTTGAAATTTTGAACTTTAGCAATATCAAAATAAGTTCAATAACAAAATTACTACTTTGGTATTTTTCGGTCTAATTTATTTTCGCAAATATATAAGATGGATGATTATAATTTTATACTATTTCTAATAGGTTTTTTGGCTATCCAAGTAAACATGAAAGTTATTCTGCAAAAACTTGACAAAATCCTGCTTTGACAACTGAATTGTACTACAAATTTTTCTTAAGTTTTGTGCAATGCAAAATATTACATATATAAATAGACAAAAATTCTTTCTATTGAGAGGTTATAAAAAATTCAAAAAACTCAAACAAGTTTTTATGAGAAATTATGTGTCCAATTAAAATATTTGTTTACTTATTTGCTTGATGATATATTTTTATTGATTTATGTGCTGCTTAATTGAATCAATATAAAGTAAAGAAATAATATCATTTTAAGAAGTTAAAATAGACAATTTGATTGATATAGAAGATACAAAAATTAAAAAGAGTGGGTGAATTTGAAAAAGTATGCCATTTTTAAAAATAAGATGTTTTGTGATTTCAATATTTTTATAATGCTAATAGATATTACAAAATGAAAGGAACAAAAAGTACTAAAATTAATATATTATGTGGTTCAGTTAAAATTTTTTTAGAAAGCTACTATCATGAATTTATGATAAGAATTCCTTACTCCTATTTTAATTTAATAATAATTAAGAATAGATAAAAATAAAAAATAAAAATGCCAAAAAAATTCTAGAAATTAAAACAAATGTTTGAAATAATTATTTTAAATCGGATTGGCGTGTTGGATTTGGTGGATTTGAGTTGGCAAGTTGATCAAATACAAATCAGGTCGACCCAAACCAGAACTAATACGATTTAGGTTGGATTGGGGTTGAACATTTTCAGGCTATCATCAAGTTGGGTTGGGTTGGGTTGAGGAAATTAATGTTATACACCTATTTCAACCCAACTCGAACCCACATGACCCACCCAAATTGCCACCCCTATCCAGCAGCAAAAAGATAATTATAGATAACACTAATTAGCTTACTAGTAAAGATCTCTCAGAGTTAAGGTACCAGTGTTGCAATGTTAAAGGGATGCTATTCAATTTATTACATTTTATGAGAATTATATAGCTAGTATTTTCTTCTAAGAGATGAAATTAGTTCAGCTTAACTCTAGAACTCAATCAACTTGCCAGATTAACCCTGCTTAGTTGCTGAGATCATAAATTGTCAATATTCCTTAATGAAATCTATCTCAGGCCTTTGCTATGCTGGATAACCTCCGCAATTCAATCCTAAATCCTCGAGCAAGTTCAGGTAACATGTTGAGTATATGTACATTTAATCCATTTTTCTTCTTTAACAATCAGTTTCAGGCATATGTATCAGAGGGAAAAACAGACTAGGAAATAATTCATTGTCAACAGATATGTATCTCTATAAACAAATCTTTCAAGAGAAACAAAGCCACAAAAGAAAAGGCAAACCTTGTCTTTAAAGCAAGTTTCCTCATGCGTATCCGCATCTGTGTCATCTTTGTTAATCTCTGCTTAATTTTGTGTACCAGTAACTTCGGCCAGTACATCTGTTAAAATCAGCAACAGTGCCACAAAAGTTCAAGCCTCATGACATAAATACAAAATAATTCATTTAACTGCCAATTAAACAGTTAGAGAAACATGACACAAAATCATTACCATGTGTTTGTCAATAATCTCGAGGGCCTTTTCATAATTTCGAGGCAGTTTAACTCTTTCCCACAATTTATTAGGCATATGCGCCCTTTCTATAGTCTTCATATACAAGTAAAACACTCCTGCCACAAAAAAAAAAAAAAAATGAAAAAGAAAGCACCAAACACCCAAAGTCCAAAATATTCAGCTTCAAAACAGACTAAATTGGAAAGAAAAATAATCAAATTAGCGATTCCAAGCATTCAGCAATATAATATATCAAATAAAAGCCAAAGAATACCATCATGTTCCCGTATGGTGGCATATCGACTGTTTGCGAGAGGACAAGAGCTCCGATTGCATATCCCGGTCACATTATACGGGTTTCGACAGAAAATCCCAGTTTCAATTCTACAATAATATTTCACCATAATATCAATACCAATAGATAACCCACAAAATATAGGAAAACCCCACAAAAGAACAAAAACGTAGAAATCAAATTATATGCGCTAAATTTACAAAAAATGGTTACTTGGCCATGAAACTGCAGTGGTTGTGCCTGATAACTTGCCATATGACCTCATCGTGCTGCATCTTTTACAGAAAAATCGGTGACTAGAGAATATAGTCCCACAGTCGCTAATCAGTGAAGTAATTTGGTTTGGGATTTCTTCTTCTGGTAGAAAAAGTTATTAATTTTTTCTTAAATTCTTTTTGAGGTGGCCGAGGGTTTTAGAATAGGGGGAAGAAATTAGGGTTTATGGGCTTCGCGCAGCCTTGGCGGACAATCGGTGATCGGTGTGGTGGGGCCAACATATGCTGGAATTACAGATGAATGCGACTTTGGTACTACACTTTAAGCGTTGCAACGCTTTTCTTTTCTCTTAAATATATATATTTTTTTGGACACAGGCACATTAAGAATTATTATTATTTTTTAATATGAAAATACGAAGAAATTCATAGTTTTATGCTTGTTCTGAATCCTATTTATGTATATGCACATACATATATGATAAGGGATTGGTGTTTGAGGGCAAAATAGGTAATTCATTCATAAAGATGCCTCTCACAGGCCACTGCAGGTTTGTAAATCGCAATGGACCAGAACAATCAACCTTCAAAGAGATGAAACTTCTTTTTACTTCATAAGATTCTTGCAAACATCTATGAACACGATATTCATATCATACAAATCCAAATTTATCCAGACAACTGGTCTTTCAGAATAAATATTGAATATCAATGATAACATGTTAATTTTCTCCATGAGGGACAAAAAATCTGCCCAGAGAAGCTCCACTTTTGACATTAATCCACTCAAGAAGAAAAGAAACACGTAGTATAATTGCTGCTCTATTCATTAATTGATAATTTTGATGTTTGCAACTTATATTGCAGTATTAAATTCACGCGCTGTTCAACCGTCTTCGAAGCTCCTCCACAAGTTCACTTCTTGGAACCTCGTACTCATTTGCAGCCATAAGATCTTTTAATTTTACGATCCCTTTACTCAGCTCGTGATCTCCTACAATCACCATGTAGGGGATTCTGGAGCCTCTGGCACGGTCAATGTGCTTGATCACTCTCTTATTGATCATAAACTCAGCTTTCAGCTTGGCACCCCACAATTCACTCACAAGTTCAGCACCCAACGATAAATCGTCACCTAGGATGCTCACTAGGACTTGAGTTTCAGTTGCTCGAATTTCCTGACATGTGGAAAGATAGAATGTCAATGTTGTAATATTAACATCATCCAGGCATCAACACACAAATGGCACAATTCGCTTTTGCTAACAGAAGCTACAATATAAAAACTAATCTATGGTAAGAACACTTCCACAAGTTATTCAGCATACACAAACACACCAAAGTTGAAAGCTCCAAATCGATGTATACCTCAGCAGAACAAGAAAAAATGGTAAGAGAGAAGTTGAAATGATGCAGCCAAGTTTTGGATATCGCAATTGAAATGGTATATTTAGAGCCCACACGCGAACAAAGACAATGGGTATAAAGGCTCACTTCTTTGAAGGAATTATAAAACAAATGCACATGAAGATCTGTCTTCAGCATATCTATATTCATGCAAGTATTATTCCATCATGTGTAAGCATATGTCTCTTAACATATCCCAGGTTAACATGTATAATGTATTATAGAACAACTTGGATTTCTAAATGAATTGAAATGGGCATACCTCGTTTTTATCTTTTTGGAGCAGCTCCATTATAGCAAATACTCTCTCTATTCCTAAGCTCATTCCAACTGCAGGAACCTGCTTTGTGCCAAACATACCTATAAGATTGTCATAACGTCCACCAGCACCAATCGAACCAACCTGCAGATCAGCTCCTTTAGAGATTCTAACGAAAATGATGTGATCTAGTTGGATTAAAGAAGAGAAAAGGAAGATGAGCAACGTAGGTGGGAGTGGGGTAGTTGGATTAAAGGAGAGAAATCAAAGCGAAAAGTTCCCTTTCCCACATCCACAATCACAACAAAAATGGTCTAAAGAAAAAATAATGAAAAATACCATAAACTTTTCTGCCTAAGCAGATACTATAAGTTGATTGAGTGCCCTATCAAATTTTCAGTTTTGCAACACTACCAAGGTGATTTGCAATCAAGCAGGGAAGTTACTCCTCCTGCTGTTTCGCCAAACATGAAGACCACAGGCAGGCATCCACACAATGCTTCTCACTAGAACAACCTAAAACAGGTTACGACAATACATTCATTAACAATGTTTCCTCCAAAATCATGTGCTTGGGTGGCTCATTTTGGATCCTGGCCTACAGTTTCTGAACCTCGGCAAACCGAAACCCTACTAACATGAGGGAACCCTGCATTTTTATAAGCATGGCCTGAACTAGTTTCCATCTGCTTAAGCTTACAGTAGTCGATTGAATACATTTTTGCCAGTAAAAGTTCCCTTCATAGTTAGGTCACACAGTATTGTTCAATCATCCCCTTTAAATATATAATTACATATTTTGCCAGTAAAAGTTCCCTTCATAGTTAGGCCGCACAGTATTGTCCAATAATCCCCTTTAAATATATAATTTTTATCACTTGATATTTATGGCACTAAACATTTCTTAAAAGCCAAATTAAGTGTTATTTATAATCATGCATTCGAAAGTTCCCATATTAATTGCAGTTACGTATTATGTTTGCTGTATCATGACAATTGATATCTTAACATCATTGTTTCTATAGAAAGTGTTCTTTTTGCTCTTACGTTGAGCATCACAATAAAAAATTGTATCTCATAACTTTCAGTAGAGAAGAGGAGAATATTGCTTCTTTCGATCCTCAGAGTGATGTATGGTTACTTGAGTTCAAAATAATAAAAGGAAATTTGGTCTGTGGAATGAAGCGTAACCAATTAAGGCCAGCTATTAGTTACAAGCTGAATGACCAGCTGGAATCCTTATCCTGAATAACCAATCACATTTTGACACCTCAAACTTAGCAGCATAAACAACTCTCTCACAGTGAAGAGTTCCTCAAAATTTGAAAAAAAGTAGTTTTCATGACCTTTTACGCTCTTTCAAGAGAATACACGAAAGGAATACAGACAATAAACAAACAACTCTTTTGTTAAATAAATCAAAGAATACCTGTGCAGTCCCTTTGAAAACAGCTTCAAATATGACTCCAGTGTAATAATCCAGACCTCTTGCAAGACTCAAGTCAAAAACTACTCTGTCAATACACTTGGACCTTACCAGAGCTTTGAATAAAATCTCCAGTTCATTCAATGCAAGCTCGGTTTCACTGTTCATTAAGAACTCACTGCCTTCCTGTTTTAACTTGGACAATAACTCCATGGGAGAACCTCTTTGTTTAAGAAAAGTTACAATTTTATCTGCGATCTCCTCAGTTAAACCTTTTTCTTCCACCTAGACAAGTGAAATACAACATATAAATTTCCAGAGCATATTCTCACCAACTCAGAGCATATATTATGGATAAGAAAATAAGAAATTGCAAAAATTCTTAGCAGACGAATCAAATGTTAAGAATATTTTCAAGGACGACTGATTCTGCCTGTGTTACATGGATTTTCCCAAATACTAGTCTGCCATAAAAGAATTCTCAGCTAGGAGGCACTACGTCAACTTTTTCAGCACCAGATCTTTGCACTCACCATTTCCTTTCTAATCCGCTCAAATGTTTGCTTGTCTAGTTTGTCAATGGTTGAACAGATAGTTCTAAATTTTTCTTGTGGCACCCCACAAATAGCAAGCATTCCATCAAGTAGCTTCCTATGATTCAGCTTCACCTGACAAAGATATAGTAACAACAGTTAAACATGAAAAATAATCTCCATAATTATCTCAGAAATTGTTAAGGCAAAAAAAGCAGGAATTGGAAGACTCAGTAAAGCAACCAAAGCAAAAATTTCAACCCATACAAAGTAAACATTATTTATACAAAACTACAGAAAACAATAGGTAATGCAATCTACCATCCTTGCCTATGTCTTAAACAGCAGTATCATTGAGAAAATTACCTCATAATCGCCAATATCTAGCTCATCAAGCAACTCTGTCAAGATTTTAATAATCTCAAAGTCTGGCCCCATCTTTTCAAATTGACCTGCGATATCAAAGTCACACTGATAGAATTCACGGTATCGTCCCTTAGATGGGTTGTCCCTTCGGTAGACTTTTGCTATCTGATACCTTTTGAATGATGCCAAACCATTCATAGCAACATATCGAGCGAAAGGAACAGTCAGATCATAACGAAGCGAACAGAGTTCCCCACCCTGCAAACATATGACATAAACATTGAAGCTAAATAAACAGAAGGTAGGCTACATAGAATCATAGACTTCACATGGTGTTCGAACAAAAGCTAATATAACTGAAAAATAGATGAATTTATGGACATCGAACCTATATGCAATGCACAGAGATCAAATAGTGCCTAATAACATAGATGGCCAGCCAAACAATTCAACCAAGCTACAAAATACTCCCATCAATCGTTAAATGTCATGGTTCAAATTGGCACAGGGTTTGAGATGGGTTGGAAATATAGAAGTTTTCACTATCTTTACACAAGAATAAATTTGGTGGTGCTGATTTTTTGGGGCCAAAAAAGAAAAAAAGTCCCATAAGAAACAAGAAGCATACCTGATCAGCAAGGTCATAGATTAACTTTGAGTCGTCCCCATACTTTCCCATAAGAGTCTCTCTCAATTCAAAGGCAGGGGTATCTAAAGCCATAGCACCATGCCTTTTGAAAACGTCAACTATAATTGTAAAAGCTTTCTCTCTCACTGCCATCTGCTCCTTTGAAAAATCACGGGTACCCTACACAATGACAAAGACAAACGATATACAATTTAATGCAAAATGTTTTTGTTTCCATGTTGTCTAAAGCTGTAATGTGAATAGATATATGAAACCCCACAGACAGCGCCTCGAGAGAGATAAGCAACCACAAAAAGAAACAAAAAGATCATCAAAGAGCAGGCTCTCATCCATGAAAACCAATAGCCCATGAACTAAAACACAAATTAATTTATGATTAATGTTAACATGAACGAGCAAAATCCATTATTAACAGATACACTTTTCCAAAACAAAAAAGAAAAAAGTGGCAGCTTTATACCTTAGGGAGCTTGGGAAGCCTTCTACTTTCATTGCTTTCCACGATCTCTTTCACTTTCGTTAGGAGATCATCAAAACCCGAACCCCTTGGGTCCAGCAATGAGAGGAAATCCTGAGTGCATTTTTCCAAGTCCAATTTTGACGCTCCGCCTAGCAATCTGTCCTTGATGAACTGCATGAGAGCAGTAGTTCCTTTGCCCAAAACCACCTTCCTTTTCTTTTCACCCTTATCGTTTGTAACATTATCTCCACTTGAAAGCTCACTAAGGCTCCCATTGGCAGGAATTTTCTCACAAAAAACCTCGCTTCCTTCAAGTGAAACAAATGCAACTATCGCTTCCCAAGAAACCATCTTTCTCACCACATCCAGTAATTCATATATGTTGTGCAAGAACCGCAGGTAGTCCTTTCTAAGAGCAGCGTGCGAAATAGCAAACAGTTCTTCCAAAAGATCAGCACGTGGGCATTTAGACGCCAGCATTTGTGACAAATGAGAGCGCAACTCCACATCAGAAATTGAATTGGCAATAAGGAGCTCGGTACGACGAACACTAATATCCCCCAAATTCGACAGAGACACAGCCAAAGATGACAATGCAGTTGACATGTCCTTCGCTGAGCCAGCTCTGAACCCGGAATTCAACTGAACCCTAGTCTTTGAGTGGAGCGACCGAGAAATCTCCCTGAAATTACCATGGACTGAAGGAATCTCTGCCACTGAAGAGTCCAAAAGCTTCTTGCCTGTATTTACCAACTTTGAGCCGTTAAAAAATACTTTAAGATCAGCAGCTGCAGCAACAGCATCCTTGGCAGAGGAACCATCTCCGGAATCCATCAAATTGAATGGAGACGCATCAGCTCGCAAAGCCTCACATGAGATGGCTGCAACGGCGTCAGTGATGGAGGACAAAGAAGAAGAGCGATGATCCAGAATGGCAGAAATGCCGTCAATAGCGGCAGCAGAGTAATCAAGCAGCGCCAAATCATCAGATGCAACGTCGTCCAGGGTGTAATCTGAACTGAGAACATCTCGTTGAAGGATTTCGAGGAGTTGAGCACCGGCGGAGGAAGAGGAAGAAAGTAATAGCTTATTCAAGAGGAGAATTAAAGAAGCCCTAGCTTCCTCCGGCGTGAAGTAATTGGGAATAGAAAATGAAAATTTTGCAGCAGAATTGGAAGAGGAGGAGCGACGGGAGACGGCAGAAGACTCGACAGCGATGCGAGCGAAGCCGTTCGCAAAATCGAATACCTTAGAGGATGTAAGTGAAGAGCCTTTACCGCCAAGTGTCACCACTCGTCTCCCCGCCGTTGCCGCCATCGCCGGAGAGCTCAAGGTGCAATTGGGAAAAAAAGTTGAGGAGAGAGGACGAACCGGATTCGATTTTTTGCAGAAGAATAATTTAGCGCCTTAGTGCCGCTGCTTTTTTAGGGTTTTTGTCGCGGAAAGCCCAATGCCCTAACTGGGCTTACGTAAAGTAAATGTCTGAGGACCCTATTGGACTCCAAACTGCATAATATAGGGCCCATAGGCCCAAACTGAAAGTAGTCCAAGATGTTGTGCTTCGGCTCTGCCAAACGAGCCTTGTCTGTGGATCTGGGCCTTTAGTAATTTAGGCAATTTAGCTTTGATTTGAATGCTTATATTTGAACAGGAAAACTGGAAAAGAATTGCTTGTGCAAATGTAACTTGGGAGACTTTTTTCTCCCTTTCCTTTTTTTTTTTTTTTCCTTTTTTTAGTTTTTCTCTTTCTGTTATTTGGACAAGGGAACTGTCCCTATTCTAATTTGAGTACTCCCATGATTTCGAACTCACTCTCAATTTAGGATTATAATTGATGCAATCGATGTTGTTTCGACCCCGAAGTCACCTCCACTAAAGTCAAAGAAAAATGTGATTTGGGAGGCATACTAGTAAGTGCATAAAATATTTAAAATTAGCACTTATTTTCTCCCAAAAAAAGAAAAAGAAAATGTAATGGAATTCCATATTCGAGAATTTTTCTCTTTCTATTCTCTCCATATGTTACAACCCCAAATCCAAATAGGTTGATAGCTTTTCCTCACATTTTCATATTTTTTTTTAATCTATCACTTCAAAGTAAATTCTGATAATAGCTAATTTTATTTATACTGGGAGAATCGAGAGCCTTAAAACAATTGATATGTTGCCCATTGGCTGAATGTTCATTCATGAAAGTGCATTTTTCAATACAAGTTTCCTCATCAATGCATGTTAACCGAATAATAATACCTCAACTCAGTAGAATTTTCATATTTCCAAAATTAATCTTACCTTAACTAAAATGTTACGTGCTGGGACTTTAACAGTGCAATCAATCAACCAATTCTACTAATGTGTCTCGTATATGCTACAATAGCAATTCTTGATATATATATATATATATATATATATTTGTAAATTTGATAAACAAGTACGTCACTACCTAGTCCATCATCAATGGTCCAAAGTCGATCAAATTTTGAAACCTGATCAGCAAAAGCGATCGGGCTGATAGCTCTAATCCATATGGAAGGATAACGGTAGGGCAGCTTTCCAATAATGACGCAACCAACGGATTGTCCCTTTAACATTTGGGGAAAAATTTTATCCCATCAGGATAGGACGTGGGTCCTGCTCCTGCCCGAGCCTTTTTGCCCCAGGCAAGGACAGAGGCTCCAGATCATTGCTTATCTGATTTGCCGTCATGTCTTTCGCTGCTAGTGCTTGCTGCTCAAGTAATGAAAAATGTGAATTTCTTAATATTTTCAATGTAATACAATTAATAAATCTCTTTTTAATTCCCTTTTATTCTTCAAAACGTTAAGATAAAACTACTTATGAAATATGTCATCGAAACAATATTTCAATGTTGTTGAGCTTTATATTTGGTAATGAATTTGATTATCATAGTTGGAGCTTTTTACGACGATCATTTGTTCTTCTTCAAAATCTTTAATTAGAGATTATGATGATATTTAAGTTCATCCCATATCGAAAGAATAGAGGATTATGAGACAAATTGTTTCGAGGCACACTTTTTAGGGCCAAATTTTCGATTGAATACGTGTTAGCGGGACAATATGCCGATGTAATTAAATTTTATGTTTGATAACAAGTTGATCACTATCAATATTCAGTCATTTGGTACTATTGATTCATTGTAGAATGACTCGTCTTAAATATTGTTGATCATATTTAATTGTTTGTAGTTGATTAATATTTCTTTTCTTTTCTTTTCTTTTTCTTTTATTGGTAAAGATAATCAAAGTTTTCATAGGGAGATTATATTTATTTAATATACTAATCAAATTTCAAGATACTTTTTAAGTTGACATAAGAATGGGGCACAATTAGTCTATGTATGCGAAGGAGGATGAGGATGTCGATCGAATATTGCACACTCACTTTTTCATTTTTCTTCTTGAGGAGGGGTGGTGGGACGTCAAAGAGCCAATTAAGCATGCATGCTGAACATTTTTATGGACAAGCAAACAAAAGACGAAAGTGGAATTAATTCAGTGGGGTATGTTGGATAATTTATTTTTATGAGAAAAGTTACAAAAGATGAGCCATTGCATGTGAAGTTATAGAAATAATGTGGAATATTTGATTTCAATAATAATAAATGTTTGATCGATAAATTCATTTTCACATTTCACTAAGATATTTATTAAATTGAAATAAGTACATCATAATTGTATGTGGTTGTTTGTTGAAAAATAAATTATATGTCTAACTCATCTCAAAAGTCAGCTGAAGAGGTGATGATTGTCCAAAATCATATATAGAGACCACCATTTAGTTATTTTACCAATGTGGGATTCCAAGCTGAAGAGGTGATGATTGTTCAAGGCAATATATAGAGACGACTACTTAATTATTTCATCAATGTGGGACTCTAAGCTGAAGATGTGATGATTGTTTAAGACCATCTACAAAGACTACTACTTATTTATTTCATCAATACGAGACTTCAACACAACGCACACCAAAAAATGAACAATTGTGAGCGTGGAATAACATGAAATTAGTGATCTAACAATACTGAATAGCCCAACATGGGGAATTGTTGGCTCTGATGGCATGTTAAAGAATGGACATCAAGTCTAACGCACCCCAAAAGCTAGTTCAAGAGTTAAGAATTGTCCAAAACTATATAAAAATTACTACTTATTTATTTCACTGATGTAAAACTCTAACATTGTTTCAAAATATGTTGTTGTAGAAAAATTAAATTTTCATGAGCTCATTATAAAAAATTATAAATCATACCAACTAAAATATTAGCAGCCAAAGATTGGTGCTTTGGATAACTTGATAAGGTTTCCTTTTTCCTTAAAATAGGTAAAAGATAGCAATGATCAAAATGACCCTTATCTTATAATCTCTAGAAAACTTCAATTGGAAGCTTTATGTCATCTAAGGAATATTAGAAAATTAAAGAAAAACAAAAGAGTATTCAAATTTGTCATGTTCATTGTGACCTCATTGATTTATAGATGAGATAAGATGCTTAAGATTAGTTCATTTTTTGTTTGGTGGTAGTGGGCCGTATGATGATCCATCTGGTGGCTCCAATGACAAACATAAAAAAATATACAATTTTGCATTAATTTCTAGGCATACAATAATGTTTGCTAACCATAATGTCCTTTTCATTACTGTCTCACGCTCATCTCTTAAATAATTTCAGTTCATATTTTTATTTATTTTCCTTTCATTCGTAGGTCACAAGTATTTAAAAGTATAAGTGGTTTGATGCTTTACAAGGTAGTGATATGGGATAGTTCGGTAGGTTCAACAGGCCCAACATCAAATTTGAGTCAAAGCGCCCATCAACAATTATTTGGTCGACCTTACTCAGCAGGGATCCATGGTCGACCTGTATCGACCTCAGGACACACTCCGGATATCCTAACAGGCCCAACATCAAGTTTGGGCCAAAGCACCCATCAACAAGTATCTGATCGACCTTACTTGGCGGGGATCCATGATCAACCAGTCAGGTCTGGTTGACATATATCGACCTCAAGACCCACTCCGGCGCTGACTCGAATCTCCGCCATATTTATTAGTCTGACAGGCAGTATTCCTCCGCATTAATAATGCGTGACAATCGATACAATCGCTGCCACCAACTCTACCAAGCCTACCACCACCTTTGGCAAAGAGGCACCTTCAGAGGTATTGTTCACCCTAAAAAAATAGGAGATTCAGACACCTAAAATAGTACCTGGATCTAGATTTGGATATGGAATGACCATTAACCTCCTAGCAAGAGCAAAAGTCAGTACACATGATAGGGGCACTATGGACAAATCACGCCTGGGGAAGGCTATAAATACTTCATATTCAACCACGCTCAAGGTAATGCCAAATACGCTATAAACCTTCAATACTCTCAGTCTTTTGTTCAATTATTATATCTCGATCGTAGCTAACTTGAGCGTTGGAATGCCTTAGTCGTGGGCACCTCGGTTAGTCTAACGTGTGTTATGGTTGCAGATCTCAAACCTCGAGAAAAATATAGCTTTGAATACTCGACCTTCCTGATCGAATTCACCCCAAATACTATCCTTTCACTATAAGCGACTTTCAGCCGTATCAATTTTGGTGCCGTTTGTGGGAACTTTTGAGATTGCAACGAAAAGATGGTAAACACACGCAAAGCAACATCCAGAAGGGAGAAAAATAGGAAGTCCACTTCCCCGCCTCTCCCTTCACCTTAGCAAAGCATACACGCTCTAGGCACCAGTGCCCCTCAGGAGCAGGTGGTGATGCTAACCATGCCCCAATTAATGCAGCTAATAAGCGAGCAGATTTCAGCTCAAATTTTAGCTCAGCTATCTGCCGCTTTGAAGATGTATAGTACTTATCTTTGTAGCTTTTTGGCTTGAATAAAATTTCAACTATATCAAGTTAATTGTTACTTTTCAAGATTTTAGTCGACCCTGTAGTCGATGAATAAGCAGCCCCTTGCTATTACCCAAACGGCTCCTAGCCGTCAAGATTCTAGTTGACCCCATAGTCGACAAATAAACAACCCCTTGCTGCCATCTAAACGGCTCCTAGCTGTCAATGATCTTCGTCGACCTTGTAGTCGATGACTAAGCAGCCCCTTACTGCCACTCAAATGGCTCCTAGCCGTCAAGATTCTAGTCGACCTCGTAGTCGATGAATAAGCAGCCCCTTGTTGTCACCCAAATGGCTCCTAGTTGTCAAGACTCTAGTCGACGAATAAGCAGCCCTTTGCTACCACTCAAACAGTTTCGTGCTACTTGGAGCATAGTTGACCTCGTAGTCGATGGAATAATAATCCTTCATCAACCTTATTATCGACGGACAATCTATTCCAGGCAACAACCTAATTTTTGTCGACCTTATAGTTGGCAAAAAATACGTTTCCTTCCAATTGGCAGCTAAATCCAAAGGTCGAATAAATAGTCGACCAGGAGCATTAGTCAATTGATGACACAGTTGTGCAACGAAATTGCTATGCAATAGGCGATCAAATATGCTCCACAATATCACAATGGAACTCAAAAGCTACGTATAGCACAACATGATGGAAATGAAAGGAAAAATATGCCTTTATTCATCAATCGTTTGCTGATTACAAAAATAAAAAATAAAAAAGAGAACACAACAAAAACAACACACAAAAGAAAGGTTGATTCAGCTTTGGCTTAGCTTTTTTTGGTCACTTTCAGCCCATTCAGAGTTTGATTCTGGCCCCACGCATGCGAGCGGCAAAACCACTTGAGGAGGTTCAGAAGGTCCCACGATATAGCTCATAAAGTTAGTCGATCGTAGCACATACTATGCCACATCGACCTCTTCTTTCTTCATTTACACCACGAGGTCCTCGGCGAATGCAAATTTAGCGGCTAGTTACTCCAACCTTGCATCGACCTCGACCTTCTTCTTTTGTGCTTCAGTTAGTGGCGCATCTGGTGCAGCAGCTGCAATTTCGCCCTCTGGGGCCTGCTTGACTCCGCCTTCCTCTGGGTCAAGGTAAAGCTCCAGTTTCTTGTTTAGTGCGAGGCCCATTCTACTCTTATCCTCAGCTCGAAAAGCATAGCCCAAGTGCTCAAGCTGCTTTACAGCTTTATGGAATGCTTTGCGCACATTATCAAAGGATGTAATCACGCTTGGGTCCTAAAAGGCCGTGCTCATGATGAATTGTTCAACAGCCTCGTGCCGCACCACAGGGAGATATCGGTTGAAGGCCTCTTTTGCTTCATTAGTCGCCTCTACATGGCCTCAAGCTCGACCAAAACTGTAGCTCACCTACAGGTCCAGTTGGGCCTTCTTTATGATGTTATCCATCCAGCTCCGATCCTCGACGGCTTGGACCAATTATTGATCCTTAGAGTCGAGCTGCTCTTGGAGATCAGCTACTCTCTTATTCAGTTGCTCGACTTGGAGCTGGGAAGACTCGATCTATACCTTGAGGGTTTCCATCTCCCCACCCATCTCCAATTCTTCCTTGGTAGCCAAAGCTATCTCGGATCAGCGGTACATATTGTAGCCTAGTCATCCTATCTGAAACATAATAATGTCATCTATTAGGCCGGTATATAAAAGGAAAATTGGGGTCGAGACTATTAATCTTACACTTACCACATTACAATAGTAGGACAACACCTTTATGGTCCTAATTTGGCTTAAGCTTATTAGCTTCCGTTGATCAGCTACGAATAGCCCCGATGTCATCCACTTCAGAGCTTTAGTGCTCAACGTCCCTCCTTGGATGATGGAGGTCGAGTCGATTATCTCCCAATTTGGGTTGGTGGTGAATCGGGGAAGAGATAGTTGGGAAAATTGGAATAGCGCGCCATCGCTGGGTTTGCCAAACAGGTTATAACCTATCACAGCTTTCTGCTTCCCTTTGGTCCCTGTGATCTTTTCGGCGCCAAACCTCTCTATTCGACCATGTACCTTTTATCCTGATTTACGGGGCTATCATGAGCACGCTTCTCTCAATGAGCAGATTGAGTTTTGG
>JACGDI010000734.1:838889-849829 GCA_014898725.1 Jacaranda copaia
TCGTGGACCCAAAGGTTAATTTTTCTATGTCTGATTTAATTTTGCCCTAATCCTGCGGTGGCCATGAATAATCAGAGCCCAATTTTGAGTCAACATGATGGTGAAATTTCAATCAAATTTGTTGGAAATAGTGATGGGGTTGGAATCTACCCCCATAGCTGACTCGACTGGTGAAATGACCATAAATCCCCATTGAGAAAAATAAATTTCACTCAATATGTGAAAATATGGAGATAATAATCCTCAAGTGAAAAACTAGTCCATGCCTGCTATTGAATAGAAGAAAAGTTGTAACTAGTACAATTAGGGTTGTAATAACTAGAGCTCGAGTTAAGCTCAATGAAATTATAGCCTTAAAGTCGAATTCGATGAGTTTTCTTTTAGTGACTCCAGCTAGAGGTTAAGACAAAGATAAGAAACTCAAGCTCGAGTTCATAAACTCGAGTCTGATCTCAACTAGATCAATAAATTGTTTGAATAATTATAGCATCAAAGAAAGTATAAATAATTAATATATAATAATTATTTAATTAATATGTGAAATAATTTTTAAAAAAAAACTCACAAGCCTAACTAACTAAACTAAAGCTTGAGTACAGCTAACTCGACCAGTCATACATTTTAAATATAAAATACGTATGATTAGGGCCTGTTTGGATTTATTTTTGGGGGATATTTTCATTTTCTAGTGAAAATAAATAGTAAAAATTAGTTAGAAATTTGAATTTAAAAATAAAATATTATTTAAATATTTTGTTTAAAATATAATAATTATGTAGGATTAGAAATGAGTTGTATTTGAAAAATATAGTATTTTTGTATAAATGTTGTGTAATGAGTAGAAGAAAATGGAAAGAGATTGTAATGGTACATTCTGGAGAATACTTTAAGAATGAAAATATTTGTGGAAATATAAAAAAAATTGATAATTTTTTATGTTTATTTTCAACGAAAAATAAAAATAATATTTGAAAACAAAATCAAACGGACACTTAGAATTTGAAATGAGTGGAAACAATATTATCATAATTAAAGAACAATTTATTGGCCTGCTATCTCTCACTCTCATAATTGAGAATTTTACAACCACACAACCTAATTAATAACCATATATTTAAAGTGGGAGTATTGCTACCTCAAAACTTAGGGTAGTTATATGGTATGTTGGATTTAGTATTTCATCGTACGTTTGAATAATATATAATTTTTGGACCTTTCTCTGTTACATTTTTGATTCTATTGTTTTCCACTTTGTGGATCTGTATGATCTGCTCAATAAGGTCCGTTTGTCTTTATTTTCATTTTCATCATTTTTAAAATTTAAAAAATTAATTAGTATAAATAAATTAAAAATAAATTTATATTTAAATGAATTGTTAGAAAAATAATGATTATGTTGGTTTTAATAGATTGTAAGTAGAAAGAGATATAAATAATGGAATAGAGAAAGAAGATATATAAATTATTGAAAAAGGTATTTTGAAAATAAAAATAAAAATAATATTTGATGAAAATGTATAAAAAATAATGTACTTTATTTTTAGAATAATAGAAAATAAAAAAAGGGATATAAAAATGAAACCAAACGGGACCTAATTAAAGAGCAATATACAGGGGATGCTGGGAAAAGTTCGGTCGTGAAAAATATAAAATAAATATTAGACCCTAACAGTCCCTAGCAGAATATTATCATTCATGAATTCAAAAGGGACATTTGGAAAAATATTCTATCCCACTTACAAAAGTGGAGCTACTTAGGTAGTGTTTGGTTATATTTTTTGTTTGATTTTATTATATGTTTATTATGTATTTTGAAAAAATGAATTATTGAAAAATATGAAAGTTATTTTTTGGTATGTTTGTTTATATTTTGGAAGAAATATTTTTTACTATAACAGTCAAATCAATACTTTTTTGTTAGGTTTTTAGATTGAAAATGGAATGAAGTAATTTTTTTAATATTAAAATAATAATAAAATATAATATATATAATATGTATGTATACATATTTTGGAGGAAAAATGAAAACATATTTTGTTATATTTCCTCAAAATAATATCGATATGGGGAAACATAACCAAACAAAGCCTTTTCTTTTATGCAGGATGCAAACTTATGTCTTTGCACATTTTTCATACATTACATTCTTGGCATAATTTCACATCCATCTTAATCTGAGAAGAGTTTTTGGTTCTAGGTCCAGAAAAAAGATAACCCCCCAATTTTGGCAGGTACACCTATAACTCCCAATTTGTTTAATTATTAATTTTTTATGGTATAAATTTAGAAATATGATTATTTGAGGTTAATTCGCGTTATTTAACAATTCGGGCCATGAGTATTCTATTTAAGTTACATTGATCTTGAACTGACTTAAATCATGATAACACGAAAGGACCTATAAAAGTTTGATGATCAAAGCAATGATCAAATTGAGATAGCAATATGAAGAGAAAAATATAGATAACTTAAAATTATTTACTAGTAAATGAGTCTATTGTAAAGTATTTATGGATAAGCGTCATTTGACAAGTTAATATTATGCAATGGTATCAATATTTGACTTTGGAGAAATAAGCTCTTCATAGATAAAGGGTCCAATCTATAATCCACAAATCAATTAATAAATAAGCCCCACAATTTGGTCTAGATTATGTAATCTTTTATTATGTTGGTAAAAAATAGTTAATTATTTGACAGTTATATCTATGAAACTCATAAAATTTGACAATATTGCATGGCCCAATTATTTAATCCATGTATTCATACAGGAGACTGATAAAATAAATACATATTCAAAATGTATAATTTTAATTACTAAATATAGTATTATATTAGCTTTAACAGTTTAATCTCATCATATTATTATAATTTTATTAATCTTATCTATATATCCAAACGTGCTCGAAGTGTATACTTAAATTTTAAATATATATAACATAAAAAAAATTAAAATTAGTTTGATTATTTACTTTAATAAAATTATCTAGTATGCTATGTTTGTATTGAATAACCCAATTTTGTAGCAATTAATTAGAAATTATTACATTAATGTGATATTTATTAATTAAAAAATTAAGTGATCGAATTTGAATAAATGTACACTTTGTTATATAAGCAATGTGTTAGTAATTTATTCAATTATTATGTTACAAATATAGTTTTAATAAGAAAATTTAATAAATATGAAAAAATTAGTCAGGTCAAAATACAATTAAAAATTTTGATCTAATAAACTAAATCCAACCATAGACCCAATGGGTCTTGGGTTTGATGGGGTAAAGTTTAGTTTATGGTCTATTATTTGAGCATTTTAACATATAAATCTATGAGTTAAATAGAGTAGGGTAAATGTAAAATTAATTATTTAAATATATTAGGATATGAGTTTGGGTAGGACAATACGCTAATATGCTACCCACTGACAGAGACCTGTCTCGAATCAATTGAGTCGAAACTCTGTTCCAACATGCAATAGCATATTCCAAGTCGATTTTGGATTTTTGCCTATTTGCAAGAACAATTATGAAATTTTCTTATAGACGTCACTTGATTTGAAGAATATATTCAAGAAAATTATCTTAAAAACTATTATTTTGCTGAATAAAAATTTTCACTACTACACGATAATTATCGAGGCATCAATTGGTGTATTGCAATCAATGTCTATGGGAATGGACCGAATGGTCCAGGACCGATTTGTTTGAATAGAGAGGGAGGGCTGGGCCCTTCTACGCCTCCACACCTGTCAGCACTCAACACATAATTGGGTCCCCCTGCACATTATTTATCTTTTTTTTTTCTTTTTTTCTTTTAAATTATTAAACTAAAAAATTAAATATTTTATTTGTGTGCTAAAAAAAGATCGAACAATTAAATAAATTTGTTTTGACAAAATATAACTAAATATATGAACAATTTTTTGCCAAAATAATATTTTTTAATTTCCAAAATACCCCTTCAAATTAATTGGTTTATTTCCAAAAACCCTATATACATACATATGCAGATCATAATATTTTATTATTATTTTTATAATAAAAAATATCATTCAATTTCATTTTCACCCTAAAAAATTAATAAAAAAGCCTTGATTTGGTTGATACAGTAGAAATTGTCTCATCTCAAAATATAAATAAACATATTAAAACTCTCCAATATAATTTTCTAACTATTTTCAAAATATAAACAAATATATATCACATTCCCCAGCACAAATTTTACATTCCCCAACTCCACTTTCAAAACATATAATCTAAAACACACAATTCATGTCCAAACATTACCTAATATTTTATTTCCTTTCAAAAATTGGAAAAAAAAATTTGAATAAACTTCTATATGCAATAAAAATAAGATTTATCCAATGGATTGTGACCTAATGTCATTAGTCTTCCTTATTATATGAGAGGTTTCAAGTTCAAACCCAAATAGGCTTCTTAGTACATTTTATGTGCATTTGATTGTATAATTTGTACTTTAATTTACTTAATTTGATAATAAAATAATATTAACTTATTGAAAGGATAAAAAAGTTCATCATTTATAATATTATCTCAAAAAATAAAAAATAAGAATAAGATTTAATTGTTATTTTTAAAAGTAATGTATCTGAAAGAAATAAAATAAAAACGAAATTGATTGGCCCCAATGGATGGCGACCCCATGATCCATTCCAACAAGGTTGGGAAAACGAACCAAGAAAATCTTTAATTAGGACATAATAAATCTTTTAAAATTATTATTGGTTCAAAATAATTTTCAAGAAAAGCATATTTAGTAAGTTTTTTCTTTTTTTTCTTGTTTCTTCTTTAAATCTCATACCGACATACAAGTAAATGACAAAAGATAATATTAAAATAAGGACAAGAAGTTATTGTAGGTAATTATGATAATTTTTTTTAAATTATTATTTTTTCAAAATAAATTTCAAGAAAAGCATATTTAATAATTTTTTTTTAAAATCTCATACCAACATACAAGTAAATGATAATTAAGAATATTAAAGTTAGGACAAGAAGATACCGTAGGTAACAAATTCAAGTTGTTGCCAACAAATAGTTATGAGTAATTATGATAATACTACCAATACGTATTGGTTACAACAATCCCTCGTCCAAGATTTTTTTTTTTATTAAATGTAGTTATTGTGTTTTAACTTATGACGCATATAAGTCCATTTCGATTTATTCTTTAAAACATCATTAAAAAATTCAGAACCTAAGTATATTAGCCACGTGTACTAAATAGAGATAAAAATCTTATAGGCTGTTCAGGTTCATTTCCGCATTCCCTTTTCACATTTTTTACTATTCTAGATATAAAAATTATAATTTTTTACACATTTTTATTCAATATTATTTTTATTTTTATTTTCAAAATAAATTCTCCAATAATTTATATATTTTTTCCCAATAACCTATTTATCTTATCTTTCTATTTCATTATTTTTATCTCTCTCAACTTACAACATATTAAAACCAACATAATCATTATATTTTCAAACATTTTATCTAAACACATTTTTAATTTCGCATCACATTATATAACTAATTTTCACTGAAATAAAAATATTCAAAACTGAAAATGAAACCCAACAGCCCCTTAGCTTGTTACGTATACGTGTAATATACCTGAATAAGATACTTGAAGCAGTTTTCACACTGTTAGTCTGTACTGCATTCCTTGGTACTTCACTTTTGTCTTTATTTTTATTTCATCCACACACGTTATGCAACGTATCAGCTGATTTAGTTTGCCTGATTTTGCAGTTAGTCAACAGCCAATTTTCATTTTCTTATCATTTTGGTATAAATCATTTTCAAAGACTTAACCCACAATACATATTTATATCGTGTTACTAGCAGATGTAGTGATGGTTTTATCTAAAAGAATGACACCTCGACGAGTATAGAAGAGCAACTTATAAACTACATTAATACTCTCGGCTCTTTCAATATAAAATAAGATATAATATCATCATTTATTATCACGCTCTAATTCTACATGTTCATTTATACGAGAATTGCTCTGATTCACCAAATAGAACATGCCTAAAAGGAATATTTAATAAATGTATATGAAATTTTTATCGGAATAAGATTGCTCACACACATTTGACACTTTAATCCACATAATATTCATACTCGTTAGCAATTCTAATGCAATTTATTGAGCCCAAAAGTTATGACTTTTTAGCCTCTGGACGTCAGCATTGTCTATAAAATTACTCCGTATAATATGATAGTAAAATCTGAAGGCTGAACAACTTATCCAATAAAAATATTCAATAAATGCACATATACTTCTTAAACAAACCTTATAAAATGATATTTTTTTAATATTTAATTCTTGTAAGATAGTTCATCACATCTACATATTACAACATACTTTTAGTACAATCGAATCAAATACATTTTAATTATTGAATTGTGAAAACTCATAGAAATTGCTCATACGGGCCATTTGGCATCAATGCATTAAATTTGGAAAAGTTGCACGACTAGAATTTGCCATTTGTGAAAAGCATATCTCTCGGAGAGATTTCCTCCCAAGAATGTTTTCAAGTCGGCTGCTTTTTAAGGATTACTTCTCGATTGTCTAACTAATATTCGCACAATAATTGTCCCTTTTCGTGGGGGCTTTTTTCGTTTTTAAAGAGAAAAAGACACAAGAGAGCAACCAACATGACAACCTTTCTTGAATACAATCATAAGAGTTTTTCACCATCGTGAAGTATTCAATTTAAATTATAATTATTGTCTAAAGAGCGATCCCATCACCCTAATTTTACTGAAATACTAGTGAGTTGATGCCCTTTCATCATAAAAGTAACTGGTTTATGAACTACTACCATAAGTGAGATCGAACTTGTAATTTCCTTTTGGAAAGTAATATGCCATGTACAATAAGACTATTATCTCAGTGGTCCCTTTCCGTAGTTTAATGTGATTAAAAAATCCATGAATGATGTCCAATTCTTGGGCCATTTTTGCCCCACTTGAACGTGCTATTTTGGCTATGTGGATCCCAAAATCGTGGCCCAAAGGTTGCACATCCAAACTTACAACCTCAAATCCTTGGTTCTTTTCCATTTTTTTTCTTTTTTTTCCCTCAAGTTAAAATTTGTTTGGTATTTATCATGGGGGGCAGAGCATATATATCCACCGTTATCATCTTATCCTTCTGAAAATTCAATGGAAATGAGAGAATCTTGGATGTTCCCTAGTTCATCCGTTATTCATTTGACAATTTGGCATTTTAAATGGAGAATCGTGCATGTTCCTAGGTTCGTTCTACATGCACATGAACGAATCTTTTTGTTTGAATTTAGGATGTAATGAAAAAAAATTGTGAAAATTAAGAAACAAAATTCTAACTCCTATCTTAAAAGTTCAAGATTCTAAGATAAATTCATCATTATAATCATTTTAGTTTTATGTAAAAGAATTATAGATTATAAATGAATTGAACATGAATTTTTAATGTTAGTTTACTTTCATAAAAATCACGATTTTTATCTCAATATTATAACATGTATATGTATAATTTATTAGGATATCAACATTAAATATGATTAATTTATCCTCATAAATCACGATCTTTGTCTCGTCCCAATTATTGTAGTATGTAATATGTAACGTTCACTTGATTAATTAATGTGTATGTATATATATAAAAGATACATGATAACTTCATGTTACACTCATTTTCCTCCGATTTAAGCAGTCTATAAATTCAGAATTTCAAATTCAATAATAATAATAATAATGAAACACTAATCTTTGTAAAAAACTACTCATGATTAAGGAATGAAATCAATGTAATCATGCAGACAAACAAATGAAGTTTCTAAGATGAAAAATTAATTAGAGAAGCTGTCATAATCTGATAACCCTATGTTGTTGAAAAGAATATTAATCCCAAAAGCCACAGGCATATTTTAAGGCACAAAACAAGAAATATGCGATTTAAAATGCCAACCTCAAAACCCCACGACGTGTAAAGAAGAATCTTGTTGAAATAATAAAACACTTTGTCCTTATGCAGTGGTGATGTGCAATTTGATGAAAATTTGGCTGGTAGGGCCTATTGTCCTCAAGTGCGATTTCTAAGAAGCGCGTTGTGGGCACACACGTGTCAAGAATAAGGCCATCCCCTCTTTTAATTATGATGAGTATTATTCTCCATACAACAAATGGGAAAATGTATACATGCGATTTGCCAAATGTTTGGTGGATTTGGTCTCAGGGCACATGCTTATGCCCGTTTTTGTTGTTTTGGCCATGGTTTTGGTGGGGTAGAGAACATGGTGTTTTTGTGCTTTTGAAACATGGAAAGTATTGCGCGGATACAAGTAGAAGTTGCATTTTTTGCACCTCAATTTTCGCCCGTTTCGATTCTTTATTTCATCTCCTATTTTATTTTGTTTTATTTATGATAAGTATATCTAATTTTTAATTAATTATTTTTATAAAAAAATATTTAATATACATACTATTTATTTATAAAACGGAATCAGGAATGGAATAGAAGATTTAAACTGTTTTTCACCATGATTTTTAATTTTATTTTGTTTTAGTTTGATACATATGTTATTTTATTCTGTATTTCATCTTCTATTATATCTTACTGTATTATGTCAAGTGCATATGATTCTTAAGCAATTAGTTTTATAAGAAAATATTTAATATATGTCATTTATTTATAAAACGAAATATGAGATGAAATATGGAATGAAATAGAAGATTTAAAATGTTTTTCAGCATGATTTTTAGTTTTATTTTGATATTTTATTTTGTGTTTTGTGTTACATGTAAATGTATTGGAAAGAAAAATATACATTCGATTATGTATTTTTGATAGAAAATTCAACATAAAATATTGAATTGAAAACTAAGTTTCATGTTGCAATGACTAGGAAAGCATCATGTGGGCATGGTAGTGTGTTTAATTTCTAGATTCTAATGACTGCATATGTCTTTATTGAGTGAACTTAATTAATTTAATCTTGTTTATTGAACTTTTTATTTTGGCGTTTTTGGTTGCATGAATTTGGACATAACTTGACTATTTTATCAAAAGTGAAGCGAAATGCATTCGACTCATAATTTGTTTTAATTGATGGTGTTACTTTTTTACAATTAAATATTGATTAAAATTTAAAAACATTAATTATAAATTACATACATTTAATATGCATTTATGAAATGGACGTATAGAAAAATATCAATAGAAATAAAGAATTTTTTATTTTTTAAATTTACACATACAGGCGTATCAAGAATTTATTGATGTTCGAATCTCGAACCTCACGCATGTAAATATAAGAACAATGCCACTTGATTAATTAATTACTTGACATAATATTTTACTACAGTATTGAGTTGTTTATACTGAACAAAAAGAAAAAAAAAGTTTCTTGAAACTAGAAAGATGAAAAAAAAATAATTAAAAAAAGAGTATTTGTGTAAACAAGTATGTCTTATTTGATTATTCACTTATTTTCATAAATTTATCGTTTAACTATATTACAACGTTGCTGTCCACAAATTCATATGTATAAGCTCACATACCCATATTTATTTTTGAGTGGTTGACTATATTTCAAAATTTAAATTTTAAAAAACTTTTAAATACATATTTAAGTGCATAAATAAACAAATATATACAATATTTGTTGCCCTCGTACATTATGAATTTCATTAGGTCTTACTTGAACTATTAACGAGGTGTTATAACGCCATACAAACCTAATAAATTTGCTGGCAATTAAGTACCTAAATCACAGACATAATGACTCTTGAGCTAGTTTTCAAAGTTGAGTTAGACCCAAAATTCATTCTTTAATATGGTATTGGAGTCATTCATTCATGATGTTGAGTTAACTAGTATTGTTGGGCTATCCATTTCATGTAATTCTATGCTCCAAATATTTATTCTTGAGCTTATGTGGAATGTGTTAGTATCTTATATTGATAAAGGTGTTGATACATGATTTTGGACAATTATTATATTTTGAGTTAATTTTTGAGGTTAAGTTAAACTCACGGTTCATTAAAAATTGGCATATACATATATATATTCGTCTAGAGTTGCACGAATGCATAGGGAAACACGTCGGGGGCTTTGGCGTTGGCTTGCGTTGCTGATAATTTTGTTATGGTGTGGTCTCACACAATGGGAAGATGTGGACCAGTATGAAACTGTACCATTGCAGACAGCAGAGAGACTGGTAGAAGAAATTAAAATAAAAAAGAATAATTTCATGGCTAATTTTTAATGCTGGCATCTCAGGTTTGAACTTGGAGACATGTCTTCATGGGCAAGTTAAATTATCAATGTTGCCGTTCAGCCTTTGTAAGGATGTGAGCAGACAAGATTTGAGTGATATTGATTGAATTTTGAAGGGTGCTTTCAGATTATTACGATATTGAAGTTTCTTTCTTTCTTTCTTTTTTCTTTTCTTTTTCTTAATATCTATTTTTTTATTTTAAAATATTTTTCTTAAAAAAAAATGGTTTGGAAGGATAATCTAGATAATATAAAATCTTGATAATTTGAGATTTAGGCAAGTTCAATTTTATGGATCGAGGAAAGTAGGGTTCAGCATTCAAACTAATTAATGGTAAGTTTTAATAAAAGAAACCATATATATATAACAAGTTGGTGGATTATTAGGTAAATTATATGAATGACATTAAGGTGGGTTAAAATTCAAATTCAAATTCAAATTCAACTTGTCCCACATGTAATAGATTTATAAAATAAAATCTTAAAAGCCCATTTGGTTATGTTTTCATTTTCGGTTTTCATTTTCAATATTTTTAAAATGTGAAAAGGTAGATAGAGAAAATGAATTGAAAATAAGTTTGTATTTGAATAGTTTGTTGGAAATATAATGATTGTATAAGTTTTAATATATTGTAGGTGGAAAAAGA